>JASUUG010000286.1:4780000-5082956 GCA_030449905.1 Luvunga scandens | reverse complement strand
GACAGAAGATTTCGTCTCTAATCTTAGTTCTTCAACCTATGGAAATCTTTTTATGTTCAACCGCTTCCAGATTTTGAACTTTTAAATCAACTGTGTGTGCTGCTTAGCTGTTGTGCAAGCTGTATGACATTAAGTCATGATTCTAGGTTATCTGGTTGTTTTACAATCTTTATGTCAATAATCATAATTAGTTGTCAACCTCCATTTGTATACTTTTCCTGAAAAAAGACAATGTGCTTATCTGTAATGCCAATCCAGTGTGATTAAGAAAATAAAATCTCTGGTGTTAGTGGTTGTAACCAAAAAAGATGCTTGATGACGAATATCCCAAAAAAAAAAATCTGGGGCTAAGAAGTCAATGTAAGTGAAGAGTACCACAGTTTAGGTGAGTAATTTTGTTTCCTTTACTATCCCATGTATATTGAGGAATAGAGTGATATACCAAGTTACAGTGACACACTGGTAAGACTAGTGGTATGAGAACAAGAGCCATACCCCGAGAAGCTCACCATTAAAAATCTGTATGCTTTACCACTTTTAGGAAACAGTGTTTGAGCTTTATCTGTCCTCAGACCAGTACCTGTACCCGTGAAAGAGGATATAGTTTGATCAATTCAGTAATAAATGAATTTGTCACATAACTGGATTTAGCAGCTGACATGTTTCAAAATATAATCATGAGCAGGTATCTGGGCATCACAGGTTTGTTTCTTTAATTGATAAGATTATCTCAAAAGTTGGGCTTCAAAGTTGTTGTTGGTCATGTTACGCATGCTTGTCCATCTCCGCCTGAGGAAACAATTAGCGAGGTTCCTTCTAGAGCCTGGCTTGCTGCTGAAGTATTATGCACATGGAAATGGCCGGGAGGCAATGCCCTAGATTCTTCTTACCTTGCTGTGTTCACATGCCAAGAGTAGAAATTTAGCATCTCAGCAAAACTTGTTAGATTCCATTTTTTAACATTTTACTTGATGGTGCTCTTGTTCATGGAGGAAACTGTTCACAGAGTTTGTTTGATATGTGGCCTCCCTTTTAGATGATAAAGTGGAGCTTATTGAAGAACACTTCCTGAGAGCTCTTGTGTCTTTGCTTGTCACTTTGTTAAAAATGATATGTGGGAAAGAGACAAAGCTATGATTCTGTTTGACCTGCTTGTAAATAAACTTTTATTGGTGAAGCAATCAATAAGAATTGCTTGAGAATTCTTCCTCCAATTATTAGTGTCCTTGTACGAACATTGCGTTGGTTCTGATGAATATGGTAGAGGTGTTGACTCAGATACTTCTAAAGGACATCAGGTGCAGGATAGAATTAGAGGTTGGCTCCAGCGAACTGTATTATTCCCACTTTTGGTTACATGGCAGTCTGGAGAAGGTAAAGCATGCTATTTTCAATTTATTCAAATAAGTAATAGTCTGGTTCTGCTCACTTGTCTATTTTTTTGGTAGTATGCTGCACTGTCTGACTTTACATGACCCTGTGAGAGACTGAACAAAGCATTGTGTCTTTATAACTATGATTAGCCCTTTTTTCCCCCAACTTGGTGTACAGGACATTAGAGTTTGTGCTAACTCTTCATTTCATTCAAATCTGGCATTTCCTCTTTGATCAATCATATTGATGCTATCATTTTATTTCTTGCAGATATGGAAGAATGGTTTCAGTTGGTTATTTCTTGCTATCCTCTAAGTGGAAGAGGGGGAGCAGAACTGTTTAAGCTGGAGAGGAATATCAGTCATGATGAGAGAACACTGTTGCTTGATTGTTTCGAAGCAGAGGCATGGAGGCAGTATAGCCAATAAGCTGCCAGTGGTGCAGGTGTTGCTATCACGGCCAATGGTAATTTCTGTTGGCTATTGCTGGAAGGAATTTACTGAAGATGATTGGTCCTGTGTTCTCACACTTGAGGAGTTGGATTCAATCAGCAGTTGTGATCATGGAAGAGGCTGCTGAAAATGTGAACGATGCTATTGCTGAAAGCTCTTCTTCTAATAATTTGGATGACATTATTGAGAAGCTTGAAAAAATTGTTTCTATTTCAGACCCTTCTCCTATAAATAATGTGAGAAATGCCATTTTATCATTTTCTCTGTGCCGTAATATTCTGCTATGTCATGGAACTGAAGACTCAGATAATTCCAGCCCCTTGAGAACAGAAAGATGGGACCGTGTTAGAAACCGGATCACAGAAGGTATTCTTCGCTTATTTTTCTGCACTGGCATTTCTGAGGCTATTACAAGTTCCTATGGTCTTGAAAGTGCTTGATTATTGCGTCATCACGGCTTGACCATTTTTGTTTCTGGGAGTTGGTGGCATCAAGTGTTGTTAACTCATCTCCTCATGTTAGAGACAGAGCGGTGAAGTCAGTTGAGTTTTGGGGTTTATGCAAAGGGCCTATGACTGCTTTATATGCTATTTTATTTTCTTCTAAACCAATTGCACCATTGCAGTATGCTGCTTTTGCTGTTTTGTCAGCTGATCCTGTTTCTCAGTTGGCTATACTTAGTGAGGATTCTGTATCTTCTTTGGGTGCTGATTCTGGCGTTGACCAGGACACGAACTGTCTTGATTTGTCATCAGAAACTGTGCATTTGCAGCATGAAATCTCTTGCATGATTGAGAAGTTACCCTTCCAGATTGTTGAAATGGATTTGACAGCCCAAGAACGGGTAAATTTGCTTTTACCACAGTGAACCTATTTATCTCTTTTGAATTTTTGGTTAGTGGATCTCTTCTTCCCCCCCTTCCCCAAAAAAAAAAAAAAGAAAAACAACCAAAAAAAAAAATCATATTATATATGGACTGATGTAATTGTCTTCTCTAATCCACAGGTGAACGTATTCCTTGCATGGTCTTTGTTGCTATCTCACTTATCATCTTTACCATCATTAACATCGCAAAGGGAGAGATTGGTCCAGTATATTCTAGATTCAGCTAATAGAGTGATATTAGATTGCATTTTCCAGCAGCATATTCCTTTGGAATTGTGCGTGATGCAAGATCTGAAAAAGAAAGATGGGGATCTTCCTGCCAAGGTATCAGCAGCTGCAACTGCAGCAAAACATGCTATCACAACAGGGTCATTATTGTTTCCTGTGGAATCACTTTGGCCTGTTGAACCTGTGAAACTGGCTTCACTTGCTGGAGCAATCTATGGTTTGATGCTTTGTGTTCTTCCTGCTTATGTTCGAGGGTGGTTTAGTGACTTACGTGGCCGGTCCATTTCATCTTTGGTTGAGTCCTTCACACGAGTGTGGTGCAGCCCTCCTCTAATTGCAAATGAACTATGTCAGGTGTTCTATATAGCTCAATAAAATGTTTAATTTCTAGTTATGTGAAGTTCTTATATTATGCAAACCTCAAGCTCTATGAGTATATGTGATCATAGAATTCATCCAAGTTTTAGCAGCTTATTATAAAAAATAGCAGTTGTAATAATAATATTAATAATTATTTCATAAAAAAAATATTAATAATAAAATTTAAGCTTATATGTGATTCCAACTTATTCTAAAGAATTAATTATAATGATTTTCTAGGGAATGGTAAACTTTTAGTAAATTTCTGCCCCCTTTGGGTTTCTCATTGTTGTATGTGTAGGGACATGGTTGGGAAGATTAATTGTTGTCAGATTTTTTTATCTGATATTCTTTTGACTAGTCACCTAAAGACTGTTTTCTAAAATTCAGTGATTGACTTGACTTTCTGAAAAAGGAAATGGAGAGTGGGACATTACTGATGTTATGAATTTAATCTATTGATCTGGTACACCGCTGACTTAATTGCATTCTACTGCAGATAAAGAAGGCCAATATTGCTGATGAGAATTTTTCACTTACCGTAAGCAAATCAGCAAATGAGGTTGTTGCCACATGCACAAAGGATGAGACAAAAATGGATCTTATTATTCGTCTTCCTGCATCCTACCCATTATGTCCTGTTGATGTTGAATGTATGAGCCTAGGGATTAGTGAAGTGAAGCAGAGGAAGTGGTTGATGTCAATGATGTTGTTTGTTCGTAATCAGGTACTCACTCTGGCTTCATACTCTGTGTACTGTTCTTTTTTACTTCATGCAATGGATGTGAGATCCTTTGATCATGGTTATATACACGGAGTTATGATCCACCATCATGGCCCTTGGACGAAAAGAGAAGCTTAAAGAATGACAAAACGATCAATTAATTGGCATGGAAACGATTATATTTAAGAGGACATCTGTGGTTGGCAGATTATTAATTTTGCTCTACTTTTGATTTGGAATGGAGCTTTAGCTGAAGCAATATGGATATGGAAGTGCAATTTTGACAAGGAATTCAAAGGTGTTGAGGAGTGCCCAATTTGTTACAGCGTCATCCACACTGCCAACCATAGCCTTCCTCGTCTTGCTTGCAAGACATGCAAACACAAGTTACATTCAGCCTGCCTCTACAAGTGGTTCTCAACTTCTCACAAATCATCATGCCCACTGTGCCAATCTCCATTCTGACCTAGACATCAATTGTAGTTATTTGTGGATTTTGCTCCTCTGGTTGCAACTGACATCAATGTAATAGAAGTGACTACTGTAGAACAGAAGGATAGATTACCATGTTACATGTCTCAAGTTTAAAATGCTATTACTTGTGTGAAAGTCACGGATGGTGATTCAAGCTGGAACCGACTGTTAGAGCACAATACTGGAATATCTATCTCCACCCCTTATCTCTCTCCAAAATATGAAATTTTTTAGTCTACAATTTAATTACTGTATTTTGTTGAGTGTGTGATTTTGAATTTTTCCTCCAGTAGCGCAATTGCACCTGACGCAAGGTGAGCTACATAACAATAGCCATTTTTGTTCCATGAAATGTTATTATATAAAATTTGTTTGGCTGATAAAAGTTGCTACCTGCAATTTCAGATCTTTTATATAGTAATCTTGGGGGATTTTCAAGAAAATCGGAACTGTCTCCAAGTAAGTACATCCTTCACCTCAGATGTTGAATATTGGATATGAGTTCATGAAACATAAATTTTTTCAATTTCTATACCCCAGATTTTATTCTTTTAACCGAATGTTCAGTTATTTCCGTAAATGCCCATTGGTTTTGCCGTTAAAATTTGTTTTTTTTGTTGAGTGCCCAGAGTATAGGAGACTGAACATATTTTCTGAATTCAGTTCAGCCATATCAGATATTAATTATTGAAATAGTCGAAATTATGTATAATTAAGAATTGAAGAATATTTGTTCTTGGGGATGCTTGTGCGACAAATTATTCCGATAAATGAATCTTTAGTAGAAAGTGTTACATGACGTAGTCGTTTGGTGCTCTTGGGTGAAAATTTTGACATGCTTGTTACATGTTGTATTTACCAACTAATTTTGTTGATGATTTTCTAATCGCCCGTATGATTGATCAAGCAGGTTTTACAGACATGCTGAGTGAGGGGGATGGAGATCCTATCTTGTAGTTTTCAGATATGAATAGAATAGAATATAGTTAAAATGAGAAGATAGAAGTTTAGAGTTGTATATGGAAGATTTGAGGATAAGAAAGCTGTCACTTTTTTCATTTGTTTCTTTATTTATCCATTTGTGAAAGTATTGCTGATTTCACTAAATTAAGCAGATTACTTGAATTAATTAATATAGGAAAATTTTTCATCCCTTCCTTTTTTGGTCGCTTCGTCAAACCCCATTTTCCAATACTGCCACTGTTCATCATACCTTGAAATACAAGTTAAATACAAAGATCCTTGATAAAGGTGAAGAGTTCAAAAATTTGTGGAAGTTCTTTCTGTGAAACAAACATACAATACATCAAAATCACTTAGAATTTCACGTAAATATTCTCAAATTAGTATATTACTGAAACAAGGTATCCAACTTATAAGTGCCAATAGATTGTAAAGATTTGGTTCAGTAACTTCAGTTGGGAATAAACTTGCAATTAGAACATTACTCAAATAATAATAGGGGTTTGGAACAATAAAACTGAGTAAAAGGTTGCGTGACTGTAGCATTATTATAAAAAATGTTGATAAAATGCCAATGAACAATGATCTCACCCAGATAATGTCACATAAAGATCAAAATTTCTTTTGGGAAAAAAAAAAGGAATACAAAATGGGATCTGATTTATGCATGGTGCATCAGTTTTAAACAGCATCCTTCATGTCGATAAACAATGATCTCAACCAGATAATTAAACTGAATATGAGAATCCCTAATGTCACTGATTTCATCAGTGTTAAGGACTCAATCCACTAGTATTCTGAATCCGATGAAGCAGGAAGCCATGTGAACAAATATGCTATTGTCAGTGCATCAATGGAACTAACATCCTCATCTCTGCTCCATTCCCATTAGCTAAATAATACACTTTCTTTCAATTTTCCTCAGAAAATACCTCATGGCTTACTAATCTTTGCCTGTCATAGTCAGCAAACACACATAACACTACATAGCTTTGGAAATTCATATTCTTCTTTTACTTGATTAATTGACAGGCACATAGTTCAGGTCCAAGTTACAGAATCAATAGGTTCAAAGAAGCCCTACTATTGTTGACAAAGCAGCTGAACAATTGTCAAGCTTGTGATCTGGAAAGTATTCAAACCTTTTTTGGTTAATTATCTTACTCAATCCCCTTATGATCACAAGCACTAACATCCTTCCCTATTTTTTATAACATATTAAAATCTGAGAAGTGAAAGGAATTCAGCAAAAAACCACTTTACCTAAATAATTCTGCAGCAAGGAAATTCACCCCCCAATTGTTTTGGTACACGGAAATCCCTCAACCTTTTTATGTTCACCAAGTTCTGAACTGGGGACTACTGTCAGCCCCTACAACCTTGGCAGTCTGCAAACTCTGTGGGACATAAATATCCTAGGTAGGTGGACCTAAGGGATTTTTCTTGACCTAAAGGTCTAATCCAAGGGTCTTCTATTATTACTTGAATAAGCACAAAATCTTCATTCATGGACAAATGTTCCTCCGAGAATGCAACCTTTTCCTTATATATGGTTACGCGAATCATGTAGCTCAGAAATATCAGTCTTAATGAAGCACAAAATTTTTCATTCATGGTATGAAATGCAGCTGCAAATGTCAAACCTTCTTTTTTGGATTATGAATATGCTAAAGAAAATCAGGTGGCATAATAATTTTATATAAATTTAAAATCTGGAAATCCTGTCAATTATTAAAATCTGATAGTAGTGGCAAACAGTTGCTGCTTCATCTAGACTGTAGTGAGGCAAATTAATGCGGGCATCTACTGGAGCGTGTGGCAAGTCCTTGCGAAGCTTCCCTACTGCAGTTGAATGAGAGAAAGCACCCACCATCATGTCATTATGCATCATAGACCTAAAAGCATTCACCTGCCAAGAAAAGCAAAGAATTAACATGGTTTACTACAAACAGATATACCACAGAGATGAGATATTAACTGCCATTGAAAAGATTAAAGGCACACGGACAAAAGCCAATCCAGATGCCGAAGATTGGATCATCAGAACCCGATGACAAGCATTTCTGTTATAATTGTATTCAAAAGCGTGCTTGACACCATTAGGAGGTTACCTTTTGGTAAAAGCATCCAGTCCATCTAAAGATATTTGAATTGTCGTAAGCCTTAGGAAAAATTCAAAAGGCAGATACAGAATTGCTTTAATATTGTACAGATTATCATTTAATAGAAAGCAACCTTTTAGACAATTTGCAGAGCAAAGAAAGAGTTGATACTAACCCTTGCAAGTTCTCTGGCGTGTACGGGTCGAGTAGAGCGAATAGTTACTGGCTCTTCATATTCACTGAATGTAAACCAGTTATTATACTGGAGACAAGCAATCGCAACAAATGAGTGAAAGAGATAGCAGATAGTTGTAAACATTTGCAGTCAATCTCAAGAAGTTAGAACAGAAAAAAAAAAAAGTAAATAAATAAAAGGAGAAAGAAACTGTTCAAAAATTGAATATTCCTCCTAAGGGAGAAAGGGTGTTAAAATTAATTTGGGCTTTTGCCCACCTTCTACCTTTTAATAAATATAAATACAAATAAATAAATAAATGAACTAGAACTGGTGCTCACTTGATCAACAGCAACAAGCACAGGGATATCTTTCACAAGTGATAACTCTTTCCTCAAACGAACTACAACACTGACAGATGCATGCATTTGGTTGATTCCCATTTGAACCAAATTGTATAGAGTTGAACCTTTCGAGATTTCCTTGGAATCAACCCCTTTCAACAATCCAACACCGGCTCCTTCTCCCTGAGGAATAGGATCAAGTATTTGGCATGGTAATTCTCTCAAACGAGATTCATTATACTTGATGAAGTCCTGGAGAAAAAATTAACCCATAAAGCAACAAAAAGTATAGCATGGATGGGCGACACATCTAAAGAACATATAATTCCATTGTATATCTAAAAGATGAATCAAGCATGAAAGCATAAAAAGGCGGAATGGGTGTTCCCAAAATATTTCCACCATAAATGTAGGGACATGTATCTACCAGCTTATAGTCAACAACCATAATTTCACTGTTGACATTATGTTGACATTATGAGAATAATAGCTTCCTTTGCTTAATGCCTCTCCCCCAGCCTAGTGTTGTCTGTCCAGCAGTAAAGAGTAAAGGAATTTTATACTTTCATTCCATTATCAGCATTAAATTTAGACCATATAGAGTTACAAAAGTGACTGTTAATCATTCATGACAACAGTTTTTTATCAATCCATACAAAATCTAATACTATCTACAATAAAAGAAAAAGGGAAAGAGGTATACTTGCTTTGAGGACATTTTCAGCCTGAAGAGGAGTATCCCAAAGACCAGTTTGTGGGTTTTTATAAAAATATCCTCCATGAGTCCACTCCCATCCTCTAGGGACATATAACACCAGCCAACCTTCCTCACGAGCCCAGTGAACAAGCATTGCAAGTGTTATACTCTTTCCACAACAAAGAGGACCATCCAAGACAATTTGCTTCCTAATTTTTGGCCCTGGAAAAAACTAAAAGCCAAAGGATATGTTTGGGATTTGAGGTGTCGTGGCTTTCAATTAACTCACAGCTAATGAGGGATGAAATCGCTGCTTGTCAAGCATATGCAGGAGTGCGAATGACATACATTAGCTGCTAAGTAAAAGTGGACATTTACTAAACAATTTGGCTGCAGCACTTTCCAAACTAAGTATTAGCACAGCATTTAAAAGATACACTCTAAATGTAGCACATATTTCACAAATTCAACTCTAGGATAATTGCATCTACAGACTTTTCTGTGTCCCAATGTATGAGTAGCACATGAGATTTAGTACTGTGTTTGAGATGAAAAAAGGATTTAAAAAGCACAGAATTCCTTCATCAAAACCTAGTAAAAATGACAACTTCTGTTGAAAAATAATATTTGACTAAACAAAATACTCTAGCTTTATTTCTCCACAAACCCTTGTTCCACACAAGCACGTGCACCATTACAACTAACCAAAATCTACCAAATCTCTAGTACAAACTAAATAATTGAAGGCACAGTAAAGACAATAATTTAACTTGATAATAATTAAAAATTAATTAATTAACTAATTAGTTAATTCACCGTTTGTTGATTGTAAGGAAGGATCAACAATTCGCCTGAAATTATCGCGAATATCCCAAAAGCTTTGCCTCACAAGCAATTCATACCGCATTGAGTCTTTAAATTCCGCCAATGTCCCCGTCGGTAACCCCTCCGGTAACATGGCGTTAAGTCCGTCCTCGCTGAGCGCATACAAACCAATCAACACGTGACACGCTTTGTACTACTGAAAATTTAAAAATAATAAAAAGAGAAAAATCATTTTTTAATACCTGAATTTGAAATAAGTGCAAGCGTCTTTGCGAGTGAGCAGAGAGAGGGAAGTGGATTGGGTGAAGAGAGGTCTGTTATTGGGGCCCACATCGAGGGAGGGGTTTCGATCGTCTTCGGCTAAACGGCGCGCGCGCGCCCTACGCGACTCCAAGTCATCGGCTGAGTCGGCTTGTGCCACGGCGGCGGCGGATAAGCTGTTGGCATCGGGGGGATTTGGATTTTGATGATTTCTTGTTATCATCTTGTTTCTTCTTGCTGGATTTTGTTTGTGTTTTTGTTGAGTAGAAGAATTGGTGATTGAGGACTGAGGTTGAGGTCAAAACGGTGTCGTTTCCCTGTTTGGAGAGTGCAGCAGCAGCTGCTGCTCTAGAAATAGGCCTCAACATTGCCGCTCGCTCACTCACTCGTTTTGGTCTGTGCGCCTGTGACTGTGATGGCTTCTGTCTGGTGTTTGGCCTGGTCGCCGGGAGGGTTTTTGGTGAAAGATGTAATTTTAATTATAATTTGAGGGTATTATTGTAAAACAACTCTTTGCATGGATCTGCTTTGAAGATCTGGGCCATGACCAAAACCAAATAATGTGAATACCTAGAAATGAATACCAAAATTTCTAGGGCAATTTGGTTTAGCGATGGAAAAAGTTGCATGTCACGGGCGTGAGCCATTTTTCTCATTCGAGAAGGATATGAAAAAATTTTATATCTAATTTTTTATTAATGGAAAGGACAAGAAATTAATTAAATCACCAATCCTTCTTAGTTTAATAGTAACAATATGGATTTAAGTAATAAATATCATAATATTTATAATATTAATATAAATAAGTGCTAGAATAAAGATTTGAGTTAAGTTTACTAAAATTAATTTATTCATAAGTAAGAAATAGTTTTATTTTTGTAATGGATTAATGTTAATGCAAGAGATATTATCAATTTTATGAATTTAAAGCTTACTTTTGCTTAATTTCATAGATGATCTTGTAATGTTGATGACATTTGACTTAGTCTAATAGAAATCATTTAATTATTTTATTCTATTTTGATGTTTTTGTTTTGGTAATATGATTTTATGCGTTAACTTTAATATAGTTAAATCAAGTTCAAAAAGTAAGAATATTAGTTATTTTGGAATCCTTGATCCCCTTTTATTATTCAAGGATCTCCATCCCCTCTCAACTCCCCGCAATTAATTATGATGGGAATGGGGAGGGTACGAAAATAACAAGTAGAGTATCAGAGATGGGTACATGGATGTTGATCCCTTTCCCTCCCTTCTTTATTGACATTAGAGGTGGGCATTTGGATCGGGCTGGCCGAAATGAAAATAAACCCAAAATTCATTGCCATTAGTGGTGGACATTAGGATCGAGTTAACCCGAACTGACTGAACCTGAAATTTATTTTGAGTTTGGTATGGTTTAGATTGAAACTTTGAACCCGTTTGGGTTCAAAACTCAAAACCGATTGAGTTGTATTTGGTTCAAATTTAACCCAGACATAATAGTCAACCCGATTGAGTTAATTAAGTAAATTAAAAAAAAAGAGAAAAAATTTAGAAACCCATACCCATCTAACTCTAACATACAAGGTCACAGTCACACACTACCGACTTAGCCGCCCCTTTCTCCTCCTCCTCCTCTTCTTTTTTTCTTTTTTTTTTCTTTCTTTTTTTTTTCTTCTTTTTTTCTTCTATTTTTTTCTGCCACGCCTTTTTCTTTTCTTTTTCTTTTTCATCTCCTTCTTTAAGTAATTTCAGTAATGAATCAATAGTCTGTCTATCGAAGAGGTCATGAAGTAAAATTACACGAGGACTTATGCATGTTGCACGAGGACTTGTGCATGTTCACATTATCGAAGAGGCAGACACCCTTATGTTCTTTAATGTGAACATGCTATTAAGCCATGTGGTTTAATAGAGTTAAGTTTTAATGCACTACAATGTCATGTTGTTTAATAATATTAAATTCTGACTCTATTAAACTGAACGGCTTTAAAAGCATGTCCACATGAAAAAAAAATAACGGCACACACTAGAGAATGGCTCTCTCTCTCTCTCTCTCTCTCTCTCTCTCTCTCTCTCTCTCTCTCTCTCTATATATATATATATATATATATATAAAGATTAAATCAATATATAAAGAGTGAGAACTGTTCTCACATAACAATTTTGACTAAGGAAGAAGGTGATTGTTAGTTAATTTTTGGATGGGATTATGAGAAATTTGCTCGTTATTTAGTTAATTTGTTAATTTTTAGATGGGATTTGAGAAAGAACAAATTTGAAGAGTTAGGGTTAATAACCAATTGAACTAGAATTAAATTCAGTTCGGTTAATTTATGTTTATAATTTGAAATTGAAAAATATGCTTGGTAACCTATTTTGAAAGTAGTAAATGAAAACAAAAATAGTAATTTTCTTAGGAAAATTCTATGTTGCTGTGATTAAAATTATGGCATTAATGCCATGATAAATATAAATTTTATAAATTATACATAAAATTAGAAAATGAAAGGTAAAACAAGTAAACTAGTTTTTAAAACTGTGAATAAAATAAACACTTGTAAAAATAAGATAAAACTTATAAATCAATGTTAAACTAGTTAAACGAAAAATAGGTTATCCATTTAATTTAATTAAGCAAAGAAAAAATACCCATCAATTAAAAAAATCTGTATTCAAAGCAATTAGAATTAGTTTTACGAAATTGGTTTAACCATAAAGTCTCTATCATAATATTTTTTGTTTATAAACTTTTTTGTTTTTAAAATTTTCTATCATAATATTTTTTTACCACACATTTTAGTTAAGCAAAATTATTTTTCTTGGTATGGATCAAGCTAGAACAGAATAAGAAGATATTCTTATATTATTAGAAATATATGATATATCAATAAAATTATTGTGAAGAAACATGTCCTTTTGCTTATATTAATCTTCACAACAAGTTTTAAAGATTAGATTGTGACTCAAAACTTCAATAGTAGCTACCAAATGGTTAGCGAAACAAGCATGAGCTTTCATGATGATGAGTCAGTTAATTCTCTTAATCATAGAAACTCTATCGCATTAATTAAATTGTTAGCAACAATAAATGAGGAGATTAATAAAATTATGTTAGAAAGTACTCCTAAAAATGCCCAATACATAGCACTTAAGGTTCAAATGGAGTTATGGAATATTATTGTTAATAAAGCACAACACAAGATTCAAGAGGAAGTTGGCGATGTTAAATTTTATATGCTAGTTTTTGAGACACTTGATGAATCTCTCGAAGAACAAATTGGTATTATTTTGAGATATGTTGATTATGATAGGTTTACTCGAGAATGATTCTTTGAAATTGTGAATGTTGATGAAACAAAGGACTTGACTTTAAAAAATGGGATATGCAATGCCCTTGCTTGGTATAATCTTTTAGTTGAAAAATTAAGAGATTAAAGGTATGATGGTGCTAGTAATATGGCGGGTGAATGGAATGGATTACGATTTTTATTTTCACAATGATTGTCCATATGTCTATTATATACATTGTTTTGCTTATTGACTACAAATCATATTAGTTGCAATATCCAAAGAAATGCATGAGGTATGACTATTTGTTTTTTCTAAGTTGAGTTTCATTGTTAACTTTGCTAGTGTTTCTTTCAAACATTATCCTAACCTAAGATCTGTCAGAGAAAAAGAAACTATAGATTTGATAGCTTATTTAGAAGAGCCTGAAACTAGTACAGGGGCTAATCAATTTAGAACCTTAAAAAGGGTTAAAGATACTTATTGGAGCTCACATTTACTTCAATTAGTAGGTTTATAAAGATGTCTGGTGCAAGTCATAAAGTTTTAGGAAAGATGATTGATGATAGATCTAATCGAGATATACATGGAGAAGCTAAAAGTAAATACAAAGAGATGAAATCGTTTATGTTTATTTGCTTTTGTTTAATTAAACTTATTGGAAATTTTTTATATTCTTTGTCGAGCATTATGAAAAAAATCATTGGACATCTTGAATACTTTGAATTATATCTCAAGTACAAAAAGGCATTTGCAAGAGTTTCGAGATAGTGGATGGATGATTTTATTAAAAGTGTAGTATCCTCCTGTGAAAAATATGGTGTTACTATGCTTGATGTTATTGTTTGTTATATGGAAGGCACATGACGTTCTTATCAACAAAAAGATTATATTATAGTTGAAAATCATCATCACTTTGATATATTTAATGTTGTAATAAATTTTCAATTGATAGAGTTAAATAGTAGTTTCCCAAAGCAAACTATGGAATTCCTTACTTTAAGCTCAACTTTGGATCTAATTGATGGGTTCAAATAATTTGAAAAAGATAGTATTAGTTCTCTTGCTAGAAATTTTATCCTTGTAATTTGACTCCAAATGAGATGCTTGCTTTGAATGGAGAATTAGTTCATTATAAGATTGATGTGCTTTCTCATCCACGATTTCAAAACATTGCTTATATTTTTGAGCTATGTTGGTGATTAGTTTAAACAATGAAGTCCTACTATTTCTTAATTGACAGATTAATTAAATGCAGTGTTGACCTTTCCTATTTCTACAGCCACAACAGAATGTGCATTTTTAAGTATGAAACTTATCGAGACATCACTTCATAATTCATAGTAAGATGGAAAATGATTTTTTTAAATTATAATTGAATGGTTATTTATTTTGAAAGAGAAATTACTTATACTATTGACTTAAAATTTATAATTAATGTTTTTTATAATTCAAAGCCACAAAAAGTACAATTTCAATATTAGTTTTATATTTTATATTTTTATTTTCTAGTCTTTTTTTTATAAATATATATTTTTTACACTATGAATCTTAGGGGTAAGGCTCCTAATATCCCTCCTTATTAACTTTATTTTGTCTATAAATAAAATATAACTAATACCCCCCCACTCCCCCATCGCCTTTAATCTTGTGTAGTACTAGGACCCTTTTTCCAAAATAATGCAATTCTTTTCATACTGAATTCGCTCAATAGTTGTTTAGCTAAGAGTGGTAAAATCAATTTGTGAATCAAATTTATGACGAATTCTGAATAACTTAGGTTAAAATTTGGCAGGTTCGAATTTAAATTATTTATTAGACAAATATTTAATATCAAGATTTGATTTGTTTAATAAAAGAATATTCATTTTGATTCATTTTATTTATTTAAAAAAATTAATAAATAAATCAAATTGAATTCAAATCAATTTGTATAAGTTTGTTTAAATTTATCCATCTACAATTATAATGTTTACCTCCCATAGGATTAATTAAACTGGATTGAATCATCATTTTCTAGTTTTTTTTAATTAAAATAATAATTTATCATATATTTTATTACAAGTTTATTCCTATTTTTTTATTAATTAATAAAATAGAAACATTGAGATATCGGCATCCACACAATGGAAATTATTTTTGGTTTGGCAGAGTGGTAATTGGAGGTGACTATTGATTTAGTGGATTAATTTGATTGGCATCATTATGGTTTACACTTAACGACAAGTGACAAGTCGATTTTTTTAATGATAATTCGTAGCAAAATTTTTCAACTAAACCAATCTAAATATGCAAATCTCTCCATAGTTATAATATTGGAAACAAAAGAATTTTATTATTATAAAGAAATTATAACTTAATAATGATGTGGTTACAAAATTTATTATTTTGATTTAGTTATCTTTTATGTAAGTGATAGAGGTAAATATACATTGATAATTAATTAATTAATTAATTAAATATTTCAAATCCAATGTATGGACAATGATGAAAGAAATAGATATAGTTTCGAAATCTAGCACATATATTATTATGTAGTCAAGAGTGGCTTTTCCTTTAGGCAACTTAGTGTCATGGTCCAAGCCTTTCAACAAGTCTTGGCCCATGGACAGTTCTAGAATTATGGAGGCTCATGTAGTTGTATGTAGATATTTCCTTGTAATTAATGTGTTTAGGTGGTAGTTGAGTTAACACTGGACACTTCCTTGTATTATATATATATGAGGGGCCTCATTTGGCCAAGATATAAAAGCCACATGCAAAAATTCCAGCACACTAAATTATTGTAAGCTTTTTTAAATAAGAGTTCTTTCCTCCTATCTTGTGCGAGTTTGTGTAAGTAACACTTTCTGACTTTTGAAACTAGCAACGTTTTGAGTGTATAAACGGGTTATGACAATTGGTATTAGAGCCTTTATCACATGTGGGTTTGTTGTGTAGATTGAGAGGAAGGATGTATGACCTCACTTATGATGATCAAAGAGGGAGGGAACAAAACCCTAACTTGAAGAAGGGGAAAAACAATAAGGAGAATTCTATGGGTGTTGCTGAGATAAAGGAAAACCTTGAAATCTTTGAGCAAAAGATGGAAGAGGTCGATGATCTCGATGGACGAATGGATGACTTGACCTAAGATATGGTGGCACAACACCAAAGTCTTGAGGAGTTTTAAGCGGTGGTGTTGAACTCCATTAAGGTGCTAAGTGATCAAGTGGAGGAGATTTGCACGAGTTTTGAGGAGACAAGAGCGATTAGGCACTTTGCAAGAAGGCAACAGCTAGCGGAGTGTTCACTACTAATGCCGCACCTCCAATAAAGGTTGAGGTACCGAGACCAAAGAGGTACAAAGGCAAGTGAGATGCCTAAGAGATTGATAGCTTTCTATGGTGCATGGAGAGGTACTTAGAGGCACCTATGTTCAAGGTGACCAAGAGAAGGTGAATATTGCGATGGGGTATCTTGAGAATCACGTGACCGCATGGTGGCTAAAAAAGCATGCAGAGATTGTGTGCGGGACTTGCATCATCAACACATAGGACTTGCTTAAGTGAGAGTTGAAGAGGTAATTTTATTAGGGGAATGTGGCATATAAGGCTCGTAAAAAGATGAGGGAGCTAAAGCATACAGTGTCTATTTTGCGATATGTTGATTTTTCGAAGCTTATGCTTCAAATCGACAACATGAACTTAGATGACTTGCTGTTCAACTTCATGGAAGGACTTCAACCGTGGGAAAAATGGGAGCTTCAGTGGTGCCAAGCGAATAACATCTCCACAGCCCTCACCGAGGCAACACGTTTGTGGAGTTTCAGTTGGGTGAATTGTCTAAGCCAAAGAAGAATGATAAGCCCTAATATAGCAAATGTAGGGGAGTGAAAGGAGATAGGCTAGCTTATGATGGTAAGGAAAAGCTGTATAAAAAAAAGGATGGTTTGAAGGATGGCTCGAAGGATGGCAAGAAAGAGGCTAAACGCAAGCACAATTGCTTTTTTTGAGATGGAGACCATTGGGTGCTAGATTGCCTAAAGAAGAAGGCTTTTAACATCATGTTTAGTGAGGCCGGAGAAGAGCAACCGGAGGTGCCACCAATCGAAATCACTAACATGGGTTGCCTTTAACTTTTTAATGCATTGAATTTGCCTTTAACTCTTCAATGCGTTGAATGCCAAGTAAATTCTAACCAAGGTGTAAGACAAAGTCCTAATGCATATGGAGGCTCTGATCAACGGAAAGAGAGCTCAAGCCTTGATTGACACGGTAGCATCCTACAATTTCATTAAGGTTAATGAGGCCAAGCGATTTGGACAAAAAGTTGAGAAAACTGATGGTTGGCTCAAGACGGTGAATTTGGAGGCCAAACCACTTAATGGAGTAACGCATGATGTAGAAATACACCTAGATGCTTGGCATGGTAAGGAAAATTTCTCTGTAGTTTGCTAGTATTGGGCATGGAGTTCTTACGGGAGTTCAATGTGTTACTACTTCTAAGGTACAACTCGATGTGCATCTTGGAAAAAGCCCCATGCTTGGTCCCAAACCGTGAGCAAGGCCATATTGTTAGGCTAACTTTCCGCAATGCAAATCAGCAAGGGTTACAAATAACATGAGGAGACTTTTCTTGCCACCATTTATGAGGTCAGTGATTGAAAGGACGCTATGGTCATGGAACCCATACCGAAGGTGGTAACCTAAATCCTTGAGGTGTATAAGGACGTGATGCCACTTGAGTTACCAAAGCAATTACCGCTATGACGAGAAGTAGACCACAAGATAAAGTTGGAGTCGGATGCCAAGCCGCCCATACGAGCACCCTACTTCATGTCTCCACTAGAGCTAGAGGAGTTATGGAAGCAAATCGAGAAACTGCTGAACACGGGATATATCCAGCCCTCAAAGGCACTATATGAGGTGTGATAACTCTTTAAAATGAGAGTCATCATGGCACTTTTAGGTATAAATCAAGATTACTTAGAGAGTAAATTATGTGTTTTTATTGCATTTCAGTTACATTTTGCATGAGTATTTATTTTGGCGTAATTTTCTATAAATTGAGTTGTTTGAGAATATTTTGTACTTTGATTATGTGCACAATTGTAAGTAAATGAAAGCTCATGTTTTAGGGAAGGAATGCTGTTGCAATAGACTTTTAAAAATAATGAAAGAACTTGGCTACAGAAAAACTGGAGTAAATCTGAAACAGTATAGATGGTGTATACATTGTTGTAGCACTCTTGGAACATTGATAGAGAAGATTTCGCATGAGATAATTAAAAGATTGCCATCTAAAGTTTCTAAAAATAGAGGATGCGACCCTCGCACTTTTGATTGCCCTAAGTTTGAGTTATAAAAAGGAGCACTCATGAGAAGAAAAAGAAAGGGTTGTCACTCAAGGAAAAATTACAGAGAAAAATAAGAGAAAAACAAAAAATAAGAAAGATTTAAGGGCTGCAACAGAAGATTCATAGTAAGCAACATGGAGATATAACACGATTAAGTAGGCTTCAATTCTTTCTCTTGTTTTCTTATTTTCTATTTATTCATGGGAATGTATTTGATGGCTAAACTTATTTTATTCAATTTTTTATAGCAAATCATGAACTGAATTTGATCGTAGTTGAGTGCTAAACGATCTTAATGGATGTTTGACTAACATATGTGTGTTGCTTTGTGTTTACTATAACATTTTGTCTTAATTATATTTATTTCAATTTCTTATTTTAGCTAACTACCTATTTAGTGGATACTAGCTAAGAATGAGCCTAAAAACGATCTGACTTAGTAAAACAAATTAAGACAATACTTGGTTTTAAATTGAGTTTCCCAAGTTGAGTAAATCTCAATTTGAATAGGGCCATACTTTATCTAAAATTAGTAAAGAACTAGACATAGAGATTCACCTTATAGGGTAAGTAAAATCTAGAACAGGTAATGCTATATTTAATATTGGCTTAACAATTGGTCACTGTTAGGTTGTATTAGATATAAGATATCCAACAGGCGGCAGTTAAGGATGCATGAGTGATTCTGCTCAGTGTTGTGGTGGATGTTGTAATAATTATAATTGAAAAAATAGTTAATGTCATTAAGTGAGTTTATTCACTCAACTACTCTATTACCATCAGTTTTATCCTTGTGTTTAAGGTTAAAATTTTCTTTATTGCATTTTATTTGTGGCCTTTTTAGTTTAATTATTTCATTAGTTTTATAAATTACCTTGTTTAATTTAGAATAAAATTGCACTGCTAATATTACTGTAGCAAGTCTAGTAACATCAATCCTTATGGAGATGATCGGAATACTCATCAGTATATTACTTATTATATACACTTGCACATTGACGTCCATAGCAGTAGAATTAATCCCAATATTGTGTTGGTGCTCTTTCAACGAAAGCATGATGGTTCATTTCGATTGTGTATCGACTATCAGGCCTTCAACAAGGTGACAGTAAAGAATAAATACCCTATCCCATTGATTGTGAGCTTGCTCAACTAACATGGATGGACCAAGTACTTTTCCAAGCTTGACCTTAGATCGGGATACTACTAAGTGTGGATTGCGGAAAAAGATAAGCCAAAGACTACTTATGTGACTAGATATGGGGTGTACGAGTTCAAGGTCATGCCTTTTGGCCTCACCAATGCTCTCGCCACATTTTGCATGCTCATGAACTGCATTTTTCAGCCATAGCTTGATCAGTTGTGGTGGTATATCTTGATGACATTGTAGTCTATAGTGACACCTTGGAGGTGCATGCCAAGAACTTGCAGACTGTGTTCAAAGTGTTGTGGGATAATGAGCTCTATGTAAAGTGCGAGAAGTTCTTGTTTGCAAAGCTTGAAGTTGATTTTCTTGGCCACAAGATCTGAGATGGGACGTTGCTTATCAGAATTAAGGATCATATAGCTGTTTAGGTAAACAATTTTCAACATGAGAATAGAACTCTATAAATAGTAGCTGTTAGTACTGTTAATAGATGTTGTTCATCTAATATTATTTACGGTATTGTTCATTTGGCAACAATTATCTATTCATCGAGGTATGCACGAAGCACTATCCTTAAAGCCAATTTCCACTCTTTTTGGAATATCTCTCGATGTAAAAAGGGCACAAATAATATGAATTGATCTGCATGATTTAATAATGCCACTATGGTGAGGTTGCACTCCAAGCACAATAGTTTAAAACAACAAAAGAAAATTTTATGAAGAAAATTTAAGATGGAAGCAGAGCAATTGCTGTTATTTCTTGAATGCTTTTTATATCTCTTTTGTGTAAAGAAATCCTTTATAATTCTTTTCCTAATTCAATTGAATTAGTTACGCACTCCAACAATTTCCCATATATTTCAAAATACTTTAATTTGCTTCACCATAGAATTTAATGCATATGAACCATTGTCTTTCAGGCTATGAACTAATTGTTGAAAAACTAACCGTGTCTCACAGAAACTTTGTGAAACTTATAGTTTTTATGAGCCAATATTCCTTTTGTGTGAGGTAGGGGACTAAAAGCTGACACTATACTCTCAATGTTATGTTGTTCTATGGTTTGGCAATTTAATAGCCTTGTGCTTCCTGGAATTGAATGCTCTAAAGAAGCCTATTCAACTCTCATGGGAAACGACCTAATTCTAGATTCACATGTGTGAACTTTTATTAAGTGTGTTATACAGTTTGACACACCATCATACACAAAATGTGGGCTATAGAGTTCATTAAGAGCTCAATTGCTCGATCTAAATCAACTATGACAGTAATTATCTTGCAATAGGGAAGACTTAAATAAATAGATCGACAGTGCCAAAAGACAATAAGTGATTTGATATTACTTTTATGAACCTACTTTATGGGATTTTTAATTATATATATAGGGTTACCATCGTTTTTGTCTTTTGTTATAGACAGAAGTCTCATCCCCTTTGACATAATTACAACTAAACTTATATTTAGTAGTTTAGTAAGAGAATTGGCCAAATTTAACTCTAACTTCACAACTTTAGGCTCATAACCCCATATTCTAACAACTGCTCACGAGTATTATATCTTAGATGAATTTATTTGCTTGTTCCATTAAATATTTTATTATTTTCTTGTCCCATTATATATTTTAGGGAAATTATCCACCGACCACCTAATGTTTTGGACTTTTTAAAAAATACACAATTCCTTTTTTTTTTCTCGAATTACACACCGAATTCTGATTCTTTGCATTTTTATTTTTTCACTTCCATTGATTGTTAAGATTCCGTTAGTCTTTTTTTAAAAATGACTGGTTTGCCTCTCAAAATTAATGTTATATGATGAAATTGTAATTTTACATTTGGGGGACAAATTTGTCATTTTATTAAAAAAATAACGGAATCTTAACGGTCAACAGACGGAAGTGGAAAAGTGAAAAAAATTATAACTTCAGGTGTAATTCAAGTAAAAAAAAAAAGAATTGTGTATTTTTTAAAAAGTCCGAAACATTAGGTGGTCGGTGGATAATTTTCCTATATTTTATCTCTTTGCCTTGGCAATAGCAGCTAGAAAATCACAATATAATCACAAAGAAATATGAGGATAACTGTTAATAGGAAGATCCGCTGAAAGATTTATTAACTACTCAGCCTCAGTACATGCCTTCTCTAAGGCAACTAGCTCGAACTAATGGTAGAACAAGATAAACACATTTGTTTGGAAGATTTCCAAGACACAACTCCTCCATCAAGGGTAAATATATAGCCACTAGTTTATTTGATTTCATCTTGTCATAAAATTAAATTCACATCTCTATACCCTTCTAGTACAAATGGAAAGCTGCTGTAATTAAATGTAGAATCTATGATGCCTATCAAGTTTATCTATGGCAGTCAAAAGATCCTTAGAATTTTGAGTATAATTACTCAATTTGCCTACAACATATGCAATGTTGGCTTATACTATTCATCAACTATATTAGGCTACTAATGATTTGGGCATATCTCAATTTATCGAACCTATGTTCTAGATTTTTCTTAAGGTGGACATTTGTATCATATGGTGTAGAGAATGGTTTCGTATTATAATACCCAAACCTTCTTAATGTAGTGTTTGTTGTTGCAAATTGTGTTCAATTTCCTTAAATGTAGGTGTTAGAGTGCAAGTGTACACAACAAGTAATAAAGTGATAAGTATTCGAGTATCATCTCCATAAGGATTGATGTTATCAGAGTTGCTACAACAATTCTTATGGTGCAAATTTAATTAACTCAAATTAAACTCTTTTATCAACTAAATTAAATTAAATAATCTAAATAACAAAAAAATAAAATGCAATAAACTAAATTAACACGTCTTACACAAGAATGCAATCATTAAGAGTGATGTAGTTGAGTGAATCAACTCATTTAATAAAGATTGATTTTTTTCTGTTATAAGATCTTTATAGCAATTACTACAAAGACGACAGAATCTTAATGCATCTTCAGTTGTCACCTGTTGGAATTCTTATATCTATATGTAACTTAATAATGACCAGTTATTTTGTCAGATGTAATATAACATTATATCATCAAGGTTTCTAATACCCTATAAGGTGAATCTCTATGTCTGGTTCATCACTAGTTTTAGATTAGGTATGGCCCTGTTCAAATTGAGTTAACCCAACTTGGGAAACCTAACCTAAAACCAAGTATTGTTTTGATATGTTCCACTAAAACAAACCTTTTTGTGGCTCTCTCTTAGCTAATATCACCAAATGGTTCGTCAGCCGAAATAGTGAATGAAATTAAGCATTATCAAATTAAAATGCTATAGTAATCGTGCAGTAGCACATAAATTCAGTCAATAACCATCAAGCTTGTTTATTACTCAATCACAAATAAATTTAGTTCATTATTTGTATCAAAACAGAAACAAAAATCATTTCAACCATCAAATACATCCTCATGAATAAAAAAAAAAAAGAAGAAATAAGATAAGAGTGAGTGACCCTTCTAAGTTCTTGATTTCTTCTTTTTCACACCTGAAATCTTCTTGTTCCGCCTAAAAGTTTTCTTTTATTTGCTATTTTCTTTTTTTGTTCTGAGTTTTTCTTGTAAACGACGGCTCTCCTTTCTTTCCTAGGGTGCGTGCTTATTTTATAATTGAAAACTAGGGCAACTGGACGTCTAGTGCGCGTATTTTTCAAATTTAAAAACTGTAAATCGCATATTTTTTTCTTAGATTCACGCGAAATTTTCTCTTTTGTTGCTCTAGGATTGCTACAGCAACAGTTGCTACAACACTAGCTACAACATCTGTACTATTTTCGACTCATTTCGACTTTTCTGCAGTCAAATTCTTTCTTCATTCTTGCAAATTCATTGTAGAACATTCCTTAAAATTTGCACTTCCAATTACCTACAATAAAGCACATAATGTAAGCGCACAATTTATTCTAAAATAACCTAATTTATTGAGAATAAGCTAAAAAAATAAATATGTAAACTAGAACTAAGATGCCTTTAAAACATGCAGTTTACTCGCTAAATAATCTTGATTTAAGTTAAAAAAATGTTATAGATAACTTTCATTTTATAGAGTTATTATACCCCCAAACTTAAATCATTACTTGTCCTCAAGTAATGACAATAACACTAAAATTTAAAACACACAATCATGCAACACATAACTTAGCTTTGTCATCACATTTACAAGGATTTTCTAACCCTTAGATCAGTCCTTAAATCATGCAAGATTGCCATAGCAGTTCAGTTTTAGACTTAGCCTACTTTCTATCCAAAGTATGTATGTGTGCTATTTTTTAACAAGTCTAGAGATACTGTAGCATTGCACAATTACTACTCCACACTAAAGGGCAAAAGTTAATTCATTAATTTACCGCAATAAAGCTTTTGTTTTTTTTTTTTTTACTATGCTCTTCAATGTATCATTGAATTTTTTCTTGTGAATGTCTATTACTTGCGGTGATGACACCCAATTACTCAATCAATGCACAATTTAAAGACACTTTTAACCCAAGGCTAAACATGGGGCTCATGAACAGACTTGGCTACTCAATATCCCAGATATAGGACCAAGAAAAATAAAATTATTGTTTTTTAATGCTACAACAATGCTCATAGTATTTGTTGCCTTTCGACTCAAGTCTGCATATGAGGTGCATACTCAACCATGGTTACTCAGCAACTTTAGCATTAAATTATTCATAACAAACATAATTTATCTTAAATTTTCCCTCCAAACTGAAGATGTTTTCTATCTTCGTAACAAACTCAGCCTCCGTTACAGCAATCTCATGAAACTCAGTTAAAACCTAAGCGTGGAGATAAAAATTCAGCCTTCATCTTTGAATTATCCTTACTTGGCAATCAATTAGTTTGATACTTAATTTACCCTCATTAGGCATTTTAATCCATACACAAACGTAGATAACAGAGCCTTATACACATTCACAAACATAAACAAAACAAACATCACAAACTTATTCTTATTCTAATACAACCCCTACAAACTTGAGAGGTGTTGTGTCCTCACATGCACACAAACATTTAGAATGCAAATAAACCAAACAAACTAAACATACAAATAAAGAAATAAAAAAGTCGTGTGGCCTTTGCTAATCATGCATTAATTTCAACATCAACTTCCTTGATCATCTTTGTAGTCTTCTTCACTTAGAACTTTCACTTTGCCTTTTCCGGAACTGGCCGTGGTTCATCATTCGCTTCATCCTCATGCTTCATCCTCTTCGAATCGATTTGTTTTTCTTTTCACTTGTGAGTACCAGTTTAGAGTGGCTCTTCTTACTCATTTTCTAATTCATTGCCTGCTCTTTATTCCTCTCATCTTTCTTCCTTTGTCTTTGTTTCCTCCCTTCTGTTTTTCCTTATGTTCCTTTCTACTTCCTCTTCCTCTTTACGCTATTTTGCTTTCTCTTTTCATTCCTCACTTATACGGTTCTTCCTCAAAGCTAGATTCTTCTTCACTAGCAACTGGTTCAAATTTATTGGAGTTTTCTTTACTATTATCAAAGTTAATTGCTCGTGTCAAGCTTGTTAATAGAAAGTTCCTGGTTCTTACTTTATATACAACAAATTCTACTTAAAATGGCTCTCAAAGTGAATCTAGTTCTAGAACCAATTATTCTCCTTATTTGTGCTTAACACATCGGGAATGATGTCACTTGTTGCGGGTAAATTTTATCAACTCGCAGCGTACCTACCTATTGTAGAATAGATTAATGGTGACGAGGTCGATCCCACTTTAGGAGGCGTGGATTTTAATGCCAGTAGAATAAATTTTCTAGCGAGTCATTGGATTTATAATTTGAAAATGATGTAGGCTATCAATTAATTTAAATTAAAGTGGTTAGAATAAACTATTAAAATGAAATGCTCGATCTCCTGGATTCAGACTAAATATGCACCATCGGCTTAATATTCATTATTAGTACCAATTAAATCACGGCCGGGAACTTCCACTCCATCGCTAACCACACTCTATCAGAGCATAAGGGTATTTCCTGTACAAATAGTAATAACCTTGCGGAGGCGTTATTCCAACCGATATCCGCATGCGATTATTACTATCCGTCTACGAAAACAAACAACCACATAAATTAAAGCGGGAAGGAAAAGTAAATTTACCAAATTGCCCCACGTAGCATGTTTGAGACTTCACCTTCAACCCAAGCTTGAAAGGAAATTAGCCACTCATATTTGAACTAGGGGTAAAATGGGAATTTAAAATACGTAGAAAATACAAGATGGAGATGGAATTAGAGAGAATGGAGTCCAAAATGGATTCAGGGTGTCAAATTATGGGGAGCCTCCTTTATAGACATACACCGGAAGAATCACGCTACCTTGACAAAACACCTGACGCCAGATCGGGCGCTACGTGGCAAAGTCCTTATTGATGGAACACATCATCGTGGTCTGTTATTCTGTGTATATGCATGTACCGCATACACGCTTTTTTCGATCCACTAATATTCGCCACGCCATCAATCAACATTTTTGCCTACATCACGATATCGCCATCGGGCCAACGCCACATCATCAATAATGCCACATCATTCGCTCCAATCAAACGCCGCTACGCATTTTTCTTTTACGCTCCTCCTAAGGTTTTCCACCGGCCCCGAGTTCAAAAGTTGCTGTCCGTTTTTCCATCTGATCTCTCGTTTATTTGAAATGACCATGATATCCCCTAAAATACATAAAATACTTAATTAAAATAAAACATACATAATTAAATTAAGGACTTAAAGACATAAAAATAAAGATGTTAGTGGGACTTGGAGTGTAAAATGATGATTTTCTCCATTATAAATACACACTTTCTAGTAACATCACTCAACTCTTGCTACAACAAGTCATTAGAAACGCCTTGGTTCTTACCTTTTATGATACAAGAAATTTATGCAAATAGCTCTCAAGGTGAATAAGGTAGTTCTAATCGATTATTCTCCCTTCTTTTCAGGCTTCAACACATGGAGTGATGTTGTCATTCACCTTTGCGCTAGCTCCTTTCAAGCCCAATGGCTTTTCTTACTCCTATTACAACAGGTGGCTCTGGTGTTGTTACAGCAATAAGCTCCATAACAATTCTCTTTATGGTCTAAGCAGTGAAAGCTATACAAATACTTATAATGTGGGAATGAAACAACAAACTAGTAGTTTTGTGTTTTTTCATAGCACATTCCCTAATCTCCTTATCTATAATTGTTCCAACATCAATGGGTAGACCCTTGAGGAGGACATATAAAAGAATAAATCTTTCATGCGACACTGTAGTGGTGTATATGGTGGGCATTAGTCTAGACTTTAAAAATTTTACCTATTCTTTGGCAATCGATTTCAGGTCAATTCTGTTCGCTACTTTAGCCTCCTCATTTGCCTAAGAACTACCTTCGATAATAAGGGCCTTACGCACATCATTCCATTTCTTATTGGTCATTGTTTCAATCATTTTGGAGTATTCGTGGTCAATATTAGAGGGCAGATTGTTAAAAGCATTAATTACTTTTGGTTTTAAAGCAGCCTGAAAATTCCTTACCCATATTGTGCGTTGGTCCTATTGTAACATATTGGTATAAAATTATTTACTAGTCGCAATATTGTGTCCCTTGGGTAGGCACAAAAATCTAACCAACCCCTTCTTACTGCAGCAGTATAAATTGTGTTGCATGTTTCAAAGGGCTATGACGAGAACTGGAAACCTTTCTCTTTCAAAATTTTTCGCAGTTCGATAAATTCCTCAAATTTATCCTCGGTTTTTTCACTATGAAAACAAGAGGGTTCTTTTAATCTAGCTACATTTGTTTTGTATTTTGTCATAATGGAAATAGTAAGGGTTGTGCTGTATGGTGTCAAAGGAACAGGTTAGCCTCATAAGTTGTGGTTCTTCGCAAGTCAAAGGTGGGAATAAAGATTGAAAGTGAGTAGGCAAGATGCATAGTAAAAACCTTAATATATAGTGACGGTAACGATAAACAAATGGGAAAATTAGAAGAGAAATTAATTGAAGAATTAATGAGATAAAATTGGAAAGAGTGATAATTTATATTTAAAACCATATCAATTCAAAAAAGAAAGAGGATTAAATTGAAAATTTTGGGATTATAAAATCCGTTGTTATCTTTATTACTCCCAATGGTCAAAATCCTTTTATTTTTAGTTCATTCTAACACTATGAACCCTCAGCAAAGCAAGATGCTTGATGTTGTAAAGAACTTACAATAAAGTTCCCTCTTTTTTTTTTTTTTTTCAAAACACAAATCAAAGAATGAAGACATTAACATTGATATAAAATAAAACAACAAAAGTAACGAAATAAAATTAAACACTAGATACTAAAAATAAAATAACAAAAATAACTATAAAAGAAATTTAAAATACTTCTCTCATTGGGTTGCCTCCTAATTAGCGTTAGATTTATGTTCTTTCAACTTGAACTTCCTTTACTTGCTCAAATTGGATCTTTGAGGAATAAATCATCTCTTGAATCATGCATGGCATCACCAATATAATGTTTGACTCGCTGCTTATTTACCATAAACTATTAACCAATTTTCTCATCCTTAATATCCATGACACGATAAAGGTAAACTTTGATAAGTCTAAAAAGGTCTGACCATCTTGATTTTAGCTTCCCTGGGAACAGCTTCAATCTCGAATTGTAGAACAAAACTTGTTGGCCTGGAAAAAAATTCCTTTACTGAATGTGTTTGTCATGCCATTGTTTTGTTTTCTCTTTGTAAATCCTTGCATTTTCATAAGAAAACAACCTTAACTCTTCTAGTTCATATAGTTGAATCTTCCTATGCTCTGCTGCAACATGCATATCCATGTTAAGTTGTTTCAATGCCTAATATGTTTTGTGCTTTAGCTGCAATGGCAAATAGCAAGTTTGCCATAAACAATTCTATATGGAGACATATCAACTGTTGTCTTGTAAGTTGTTCGGTTAGCCCATAAAGTATCATGTAGTCTAAAAGACCAATATTTTCTAGTAGGGTTCACCATATTTTCCAAATTTTTTTTAATTTCTCAGTTGAAAACTTCTGCCTGACCATTTAATTGACGGTGATATGTTGTGGCAATCTTATGTTTTATTCCATACTTGACCAATGCTGTAACAAATGCCCTGTTGCAAAAGTGAGTCACTTCATCATTAATGATGGCCATAAGAGTCCTAAACCTTGAGAAAATATTCCTCTAAAGGAATTTCACCATTGTACTGGCATCATTTACAGATAAGGTTGCAGTCTCCATCCATTTGGATACATAATTCATTGTCACTAAAATGTACAGGTTGCCGAAAGAATGTGTGAATGGTCCCATAAAATCTATCCGCCATACATTAAACAACTCCACTTCTAGAATGTTGGTGAGTGGCATCTCATGTTTTTTAGAGATGTTTCCCATTCTTTGACACTTGTCACAACATTTAACAAACTCATAAGTTTCTTTAAAGATAGAGGGCCAGTAATAACCTACTTGTAAAACTTTTGTTTCTGTTCTGTGGCCTTCAAAATGTCCTTCATATGCTGCAGCATGACTTGCCTGTAATATGTTTGGAATTTCTGAATCAAGCACACATCTTCTAATAATCTGATCTGAACACACCTTATATAAGTAATAGTCATTCCACTGATAACTTTCGACATCATGGAGAAACTTCTTTTTCTGTTGCTACAACAATAGGTGCTGTAATATAGGCTCTTTTTAGTTACTCAAAGGCCTTTAAACAATTGTCATCAAATTTGAATGGTCTGTAATGCTCAAGTAATATGCATAAGGGCTTGGCTATTTTTGAGAAATCTTTAATGAATCTTCTATAGAATCCAGCATGACCCAAAAAACACCTTATGCCCTTAATCGAGGTAGGTGGTGGAAGTTTTTCAATGACCTTTATTTTTACCTTATCCACTTTAATACAATTTCTCAAGACTCTGTGGCCTAAAACTATCCCATTTTGCACCATGAAGTGACGCTTTTTCCAATTAAGAACTAGGTTTGTTTCCCTATACCTTTTAAGCACATTCTCTAAATTGTGTAAGTAATTCTCATATAATTCACCAAAGACTGAAAAATCACTCATGAATATCTCTAGTGTTTGCTCTACCATGTCTGAAAAAATTACCATCATGCACCTTTGAAATGTTGCTGGAGCATTACACAAGCTAAATGACATCCTTCTAAATGCAAAGGTGCCATATGGACAAGTGAATGTTGTCTTCTTCTAGTCCTTTGGTGGTATAGCAATCTGGTTGTACCTTGAATATCCATTCAAAAAGCAATAATACTCCTTTCCATCAAGTTTGTCTAGTATCTTGTCTATGAAAGTGATAATTTCTTTTAGCTTTGTTTAGCTTCCTGTAATACATGCAAATTCTCCAACCTGACTGTTCTTGTGGCTATGAGTTCATTCTTTTCATTTGCTACAATATTTACTTCTCCCTTTTTTGGCACACATTATACTGGGCTCACCCATGAACTATCTGATATGAGATATATATTTACATGTAACATATGGACCCGAAAAAAAAAAGATTTCTATTTAAGGAAAGAGTAGAGAGAGAAGCATTTATTTTTCGTTCCTAAAATAGAAAGAGAGAGAGAGAGAGAGAGAGAGAGAGAGAGAGAGAGAGAGAGAGAGAGAAGAAGTTGTTGCAGACCCGAATCCACGCACCTGACCCAGTCGGAACTCGTGATTCCGGCCACCATATCAGCCGATCTTGGTACCGATTTGAAGCTTGTGAGCAGCCAGTTGTATTCCTGTCATCCTCGTCATTGGAAACCTACCAGAACGCTTGCAATAGAGCTCGAAAAGCTGCGGCCAAACCCATTTCTCCCCGCCACCGACCTAGCTGGAATTAGGTCGTGCCAACACTTGGATCTTGTTCCTCAGTTTCCCCTAATCATTTTCCGATCAACCTTGTCACCTGAAATGGCTGGATTGCAGCTGATTGAACACTGGAAAGCTCATGGTTTTGGGGAGCTTGATTCACTATTGACGCCGTGCGTGGGAGGTCACCACCAGTACCATTGGACTCACCGAGGTCAGAACTAGCAGACTTGAGCTTCCCTGCTACTCATGACGTAGTGGCATTCAAGAATTTCATAAATTTTTAGGATAATTCTATAATTTTAAAATTTATGGACATTTTGGTAATTTCATATCAGGGCATTAGCTAATTGGAGATTTCAAAGGTAATTCAGTAATTTACGTCGTTAGAGGTATTTTGGTAATTTTTATTTTTTAGGGGTAATTTTATAAATTCAAAACTTATAGATATCTTTGTAATCGGAATTGAAGATAGTTTGATAATATGTGATTCTGAGGATAATTTGGTGAATTTTGACGTCGAGGGCATTTTAGTAATTTTATGAATTTGAGAATATTTTATTATGGATAAATGTCGTTTCAAGCATATTAGTTATAATTCGCAATTATGGTTAGTAATGATGTTATTTCCTTAAATTAGGAATATCTGTGAATGAGAATTAAACCCCGGACATTGTCAATTCTGAGTTCGGACACCGTCACTATTAGTGGAATATACAAAACCTATTTTCATTATAGTTTATTATCATTTTAAATTATGGTAAAGCCTGTTTATGAGATTGATTTTAAAGGCTTCGATTTAATGATTTTATACAAATGGATTTTATTTATGTTTTGGTATCTATTATGAGAAATGTGTTTGATTAATGATTTTGGTTATCGATTTTAAATATGCATGATACTATTTTTAAAGAAAAGAAAAACAGATTTAAGATGTGTTAAATGAAAAAGGAAATGAGATTTCGAATGAAATTCTGGATGAGATTTCGAATGAGATTTCAGATGAGATTATATGTTTATATATGTGTATAAAGGTTGTTTGCAAAATCATTAGACAGTACCCTTCCCTTTCAGATATACTGATACAGATGAGATGACATACGCATGCGAAGATGATGAATACGAGATACTTATATCGAGATACGGATGATATAGATGAGATGATATTTTTGATCTATCCGTAGCTCCGGCGCGTGATTGTACCCAAATAAGATGTCATTGCCCGTCCGTCGAGGTCCGAATATGATGAGATTATTTTCCTTGGTACTTTTTTTGATAGTTTTTGATATTTCAAGATTTGATGTTATAAGCATTATGAATTTCCATTGATTTATATAGTATATATGTGATATCGTTATTTGAGTACATGAATTGAATTTAATAAGTTATTTAAGTTTTAGTGATATTTTGATGAGATAGTGTTTTAATATGATTAATTATTTTAGAGTAAAGTTATGTTAAAAACTACTATCCACTCACCGAGCTCACCGAGTTTTATATTCATTCCATTTTATTATATTTCCCCACATAGAGATTCACAAAGACAACAATCGATCCAAAGAAATAGTTACTTTTGGATTTATAGCCACGTTATGATGTTATGAGTTATCGATTGTTTTATTGAGATATTTTAAGATTGTATAATTTGTTATATTTCGTAGATTGTGGATAACATATGTATTTATTGATATTGATATTGAATAATTTGGTATTTTGTTGAGGAGATTAGTTGTTCGGAATAATTATATTTGAAATTTTTTTTGGGAGTGCTTGATTTATAATTTTACTGATTTGGTTATACAATAAATATAGAAAGACTTTGTCAAATTTTTTTTTTTTTCGATTGTAATCCCGATTAATTAGATTATGTCGAACGATTATATAAAATTAGACCGACGCGCCTTAGGAGTTCTGGGTCGGGTCGTGTCATTACAACATCTAACAATTTGATAATCTCTTTCTTCATAACTTCCTTTATGATCGATTTAACCTTCTCTCGTTGTTCTACCAATTGTTGTAACCTCCTCCAAAGAGAATCTTGTATATATAAAATAGTTGGGCTGATTACTTTAATATTTGTCATGGTCTAGCCAATTGCCTTCTTATGATTTCCCAACACATCTACGACGCTTTTCTTCCGACTTCGCATCCAAGGAAGATGAAATAATTACTCTAGCGTGTAATTGTCACCAAGATATGTATATTTTAAATGTGAAGGCAAGAGTTTTAATTTTAAAACCAAGAGAACTCTACGAGAAGGTATACGAGGTTTTACTTCCCTATTTAATAAATCAAAATATTCAAAATGTCTATCTCTCCAATGGTTGCTTTTCCTAGCTATGCTTTATATCAATTGTGTCAACATCTTTATCATCAATCAAGCTACAACATCAAATTGCATGTTACTGCACCAACTGTCTATCTGCTTAGCTATAACAAGACTTACAATACTGATGAAATTGCAATCCTTAATCTCATCGAGACTTTTCATGGCATCCAACACATTGAATGTAACTTGTTGGTCATTAACTCTCATTGTCAATTCTCCTTTTTACACATAAATGAGAATCTTTCCCGTGGCCAAGAAAGGTTTTCCTAAGATGATTGATACATCTTTATCTGCCTCAAAGTCCAGCACAATAAAATCTACTAGAAAAATGAATTTATCCGCCTTCGCCAATACACTTCAATCTTCCCTTCTGGATAGGCATGAGATCTATTTGCAAGTTGTAGAGTCACTGTTGTTAGTCTACATTCACCAACTTTTAATTGTTTGAAAACTGAAAAAGGTATAAGATTGATGCTAGCCCCTAGATCACAAAGTGCCTTTTCATTGTATTTAGTTCGTATGCAATAAGGAATTGTGAAGCTTCTTAGATCTTCAGCTTTTGAGGTATTTTGCTCTGATGTATGTGGTTGCACTCTTGTGTTAGAGTAACAGTTTCGAATTCTCCTAGCCTCTTTTTCTTACTAAAATGTCTTTCAAGAATTTCATATAATTAGGCATTTGTTCCAAAGCTTCTACAAATAGAATATTGATGTGAAGCTGCTTCAACACCTCTAAAAATTTACTAAATTGTTCGTCTTGCTTCTGCTTCTGAAATCTCTGTGGAAAATGTGGTGGATTTCTAAATTGTTGTGCTGCAGTTGACTACATAGGTTGTTTTTCAAATGTTCTTCCTTTTTCTACTGCAGCTGATGATTCTATAGCATCCCTTCTAATAGATGATGAATCATATGTTTCTATAGGTGCTGCAGCTCTGCTGCTCTCACCAATGTGTTAATTAATTGAAGGAATAGACTCTTCTTCATTCTGAACTTATTCTTGAGTTTGAGAAGGCTTACTTCTTTCTTTGACATGCTTACTGGAATATATACATCCTTTTCAGATCTCAGATTAATCACTTTGCATTGCTCTTTTCCTTTTCTTCTTAGATTCTCTATGCTGATGGGTAAACTTCCCTGAGGTCTATTGCTGATTGCTGTGGCAAGTTGTTCAACTTGATTTTCCAAGTTTCTTAATGACATAGTTTGACTTTGGACAATTGCCTTATTCTTCATAATATACTCCTTAATTAAAGCTTCGAGAGAACTGATCTGGTCATTACTAGGGCTTTTTTTAACTTGATTCTACTGATGAAATTCAGGTGGTTGTGTAAGTCTGTTTTGTCCATTAGTTCCTGTTACATGCTAGTTTTGATTGTCTCATGAGAAATTTAGATGCTGTCTCTATTCTGGGTTATAGGTGTTTGAATATGAATTGTTATGGCCCTGTTTGCTGAAGCTGCTGACATAATTTATTGAAGCTAAATTCTCAGGACAATTATAAAAAAAAAAATGCCCCTTTCTATAATAGACACATGACACTTCTGCAACTTGGTTAACTGTTGCTGGAGTAGTGGTTAAAGCCTTCACCATATTTGTCAATAAAGTTACTTATGCTGATAAAGCTATCTGGGCATCCACATTATGCACTCTAGCTGTACCTCTTGCTACAGCCTATTTAGTTGATGGCCACTGATAATTGTTGTTAGCTATTTTCTCCAAAATCTCATAAGCTTCATTGTAGGATTTGGATAACAAAGCTCCATTTACTGAAGCATCCATCATTAGTCTTGTACTTGGGTTAAGACCATTATAGAAGGTTTCGAATTGTACTATGATGAGGATATCTCTGTAGCAACTCTTTCAATCTTTCCCGTGCATCATATAAACTCTTATCGTCCAATTGATGGAAATATGTGATCTTATTTCTCAATTTTGTATTTTTACTTGGTGGGAAATACTTCATTAAAAACTTATCAGCCAAGTTATTCCATGTTGTGATGGAGTCTGGTGGTAAAGAATTCACCCATACTAGTTCTTGGTCCTTCAAAGAGAATGAGAAAAGTCTGAGCCTCAATGCTTCCTATAATGCTCTAACAATCTTAAAAGCATCACTCACCTCCAAAAACAACTTAATATGAAGGTGAGGATCTTCTAATGAAAGTCCATTAAACTGATCCACAGTTTGTAGTATCTGAAACATCACTGGCTTTAATTCAAAGTTATCTGTTTAAACTTCAGGTCTAATTATGCCCAGATGTATGGCTTGAGGAGTTAACACAGCATAGTCTCGAATGGCTCTATCTTTATCGTCTGCCATATGAATGATATTGTTTCCTAGTTGCCTAAAAATATGCTGTCCATTTCGACCTCCTTGTGCATTCAATGGTTGCAATTCTCCTCAGTTGTTTAAATCTCTCATATCTTTAAGTTATTCATTGCTACATCAACTTTTGGATTTCTTTGCTCCATTCTTAATCTCCTTACAGTTCTCTCAATTTCTGGATCAAAGTGATACTCAATTTGTTTATCTTTGCGTATGCAATGGTTGCTAGAACAATATATTAACCACAGAAAAAATGATTAAACAAATACTTAAATAAACACCACAAATTTGATTTCATAAATCACAATAAACAATCAATTCTTGGTAATAGCACCGAAAGCTTCTTGTTGTAAATTGTGTTCAATCTCCTTAAATATAGACGTCAGTGTGCAATTGTACACAACAAGTAATAAAGTGATAAGTATTCAAGTATTATCTCTACAAGGATTCATATTATCAGAGTTGCTACAACAATTTTTATGATGCAAATTCAATTAAATCAAATTAAATTCTTTTATCAACTAAATTAAATTAAATAATTTGAATAACAGAAAAATAAAATGCAATAAACTAAATTAACACGTCTTACACAAGAATGTAATCACTAAGAGTGATGTAGTTAAGTGAATCAACTCATTTAAAAGCATTGACTATTTTTCTGTTATAGTACCTTTCTTTCAACAATTACTACAGCATTGGGTAGAACGCTAATACATCCTCAACTGTCGCTTGTTGGAATTCTTATATCTATATGCAACCTAACAATGATCAGTTGTTTTGCAACATATGATATAGCATTATATGATCAAGATTCCTAATACCCTACAAGGTGAATCCCTATGTCTAGTTCATAACTAGTTTTCTATTAGGCATGACCTTATTCGAATTGAGTTAACCCAACTTAGGAAACCTAACCTAAAATCAAGTATTGTTCTGATATGTTCTATTAAAACAAGCCCTTTTATGGCTCTCTTTTAGCTAGTATTACTAAATGGGTTGTTAGCCGAAATAGTGAATGAAATTAAGCATTATCAATATAAAATTCTATAACAATCACACAGCAATATATAAATTCAATCAATAACCATAAAGCTTGTTTATCACTTAACCACAAATAAATTTAGTTCATGATTTGTATCAAAACAAAAACAAAAATCATTTTAACCATCAAATACATCCTTATGAATCAAAGAAAACAAGAAGAAATGAGATAGAAGTGAGTGACCCTTCTAAGTTCTTGATTTCTTCTTCTTCACACCTAAAATCTTCTTGTTTTGCCTGAAATTTTTCTTTTATTTACTGTTTTCTTTTTTTGTTCTGAGTTTTTGTTGTGAATGATGGCTCTCCTCTCTTTCTTAGGGTGCGTGCTTCTTTTATAATTGAAAACTGTGGCAACTGGACATCTAGGGCGCGTATCTTTCAGATTTAAAAATTGTAGATTGTATACTTTTTCTTGAGATTCGAGCCAAATTTTCTCATTTGGTTCTCTAGGATTACTATAGCAACGGTTGCTACAACACTGGCTACAGCATCTGCACTATTTTAGACTCATTTTCACTTTTTTGCGGTCAAATTCTTTCTTCATTCTTGCAAACCTATTGCACAACATTCCTTCCTTGAAAATTGCACTTCCAGTTGCCTACAATCAACAATTGCCTACAATCAAGCACATAATCTAAGCACACAATTTATTCTAAAATAACCTAATTTATTAAGAATAAGCTAAAATAAATAAATATACAAAATATAACTAACATGCTATTAAAACATGTCATTTACTCTTTAAATAATCTTGATTTAAGTCCAAAATTGTTATAAATAACCCTCATTTCATAGAGTTATCATTGTTCTAAAGAAAACATGAGACTATTACTAGTCTCAGTAATTTTGATGTCTTATATAACATCTTCTTCTTCTATATTCTTCGAAACGAAGTTAGAAGCAAGCATCTTCTTAGTCTTATTTGTATATCCATTTGACACTACTACTTTATTAAACTCCTCATGGCACTATTTAAATGCTTGTTTTAAGCCATATAAATACATAATTAATTTACATACCTTTTGTTTAGTACTTCGAATTACACAACCCTTAGGTTGTCTCATATTTATTTTCTCATCCAAGTCTACCTTTAGATTAGTAGTTTTGAAATCTATTTAATAAACATGTGAGTTATAAATTTTAGCTAGTGTAATGAAAACACTAATAAATGCAATCCGCGTCACATGAGTATAGATATCAAAATGATCTATGTATTTCCTTTATGACAACCCTTTAGCAATTGATCTTGCCTTATATTAATTGATCCACTAACTTTCAATTTTCTTTAAAAATTCATTTGCACCCAATAAGTTTTGTATTTAAAGGCAAATCAATTAACTTCCATACATGATTGCTCACAAAAAAAATATAACTCACTGTTGATTGTCTCTTTCTATAAAGGTGCATCTCGAGAAGTGATAGCTTCTTTGAATGTTTGAAGATCATTCTCAGTAAGAAAAATATAGATGTCTTGGCAAACGAGTGATCGTTCTTATCCTTTTACTTCTTCTATGATCAACATTTGAAGTCTTTGAAGGATTACTAATTGACTATTTTAAGGACAAGTAACTAATTTTTGATTTCTTAAGAAAATAAAATCAAAGAATTCAACAATCTTGGACTTAATGATGGTATTTGCCTTAACAAATGTCTTTCATTTTGAAGTATTAAGAATCTATAAGTAGCATTGTTCTAGGCATACCCTATAAATAGACGGTCAATAGTTTAAAGTCCTAACGTAGTTCTTTTGGGATTAGGTATAAGAACTTTTGCTAGGAACCCCACACTTCGAGGTATAATAAGGTAAGCTTATAGCCTCTCTATAACTCATAGGGTGTCTTTCTTGTTTTCTTATAGGATATTTTATTTTGAATATTGCTTAACGTTTTATTTTCCTTTTAGCTACATCAATTGATTCAAGTGAATAAGAATGTGTCACTTCATAGGTTGATACTATGATTCTCACAATAAGCATTGAACATGCTTGAATTATATTCACCTTCTCTATCAATTCCTTATTTAAGTTGATTTCAACATCATTCTTATACATTAAAAACTTTTCATTGGCCTCATCTTTATTTGTTAGTACATCATTGTAAGCTAATATAAGAAATTCAGTATCTTTGGTTAGAATTGTTTTACATGTCTTCTTTGCAGATTTTAATCCCACGCATATATCACATTTATCATTTGACAAGTTGAAACTAGATAGTATACCAAGTTCTCACATTTTCTTAGTATAACAAAAATTCATGTAACCATGTCTCCCATGCGACAGAGTCAATAACAAGTTAAGAAGACTATCTTTTATCTTTAACCTAAGAATTATATGCTTGAAGAGTTCATCAGAACAATATAATTTTGTCACTCTTGAAAGGACACTTTTTATCCATGTCTTATTCAGTAGAAAGACATAACTCAAATACTATTGTATTCTATAAACATAGCATATATTACTCAATAAGAGGATTTTTTTTTTCAAAAGTAAGTTTGAGAAGATATATTTTTTTTTTTTGCTTAAGGCTAGTGTGGACAAAAAATCATCAAGGAAACAAATTCTTCTCCTTCTCTCACTTGAGTATAATTAACCATGTTTATCTTGAAGACAACCACAATAATAAAGTCATCTCCTTTAGTCAAATTGACTGATAAAGGATTTTGTTGTATTTATTCCTTTGAGCTTAGTTGTTATGTCGGCTAACATGGTGCCCAAATTTTCTAAAAATAATACAATTTTCTTTCCTTTAATAATGAGATTGAAATAGTTATTAGGACTTTGTTCTGCTTTTTATTGTGAGGACTGTAATTCTCAAATAAATTTACCTTGGAATTTAATTCCTTGGTTCTTAAATTCTTAACATTGATTTTTTTCCTCCTCAATTTTATCAATCAAATTACATCATCAAAACTCAAATAATAACACTATAATTCCTCAATAGAATAGTCTTTGGTCTTTGAATTTTAATGAATTATTCCTTCATCGGAAAAATCTTAAATTTTACATAGAATATGCTATCTTCTCAATAATAAAAATTTCATAGATTGACTCCTTCTAAAACAATTGAAAACAATTTCATTTTAGACTTTAAGAAACCTATCAAACATTTTTTTGCTATGACCTTCTTGAATTCAAAAATTCAAAATAATTTATCCTTTAATTGTAAAGTCATGAAACTGTCCAAAAATATACTAGACATATGTAGGAAACAGTTCTTTAAATTTCATAATCTTTGAAGAAATATTGGTATGATAAATAGTTCGTAATGCATGTGTCATGTTGAAATTAGAAAATTTCAGTGTAACAGACTTGAGTTCAACAAATCATTATAAATTGAATTCCTTTTTGATTTTGTTGAAACAAGTTTCAAAAGATTTCTTGGATGTCTACTATTTTCACTTTCTCTAAGACCAATTTCTACTCCTCTAAGAAGATCTTTCATTTGTAAGAAGGATACAAATAATGCGGATTCATCTTTAGGATCCAATGACAGTTGTGAGGTTGCACTCCAAGTACAGCAGTTTAGAATAGTAAAAGAAAATTTTATTAAGAAATATATGAGGTAGAAGGAGAGGTAATTGTTGTCGTTCCTTGAAGGCTTTATATATCTCTTTTATATAGAGAAACCCTCTATAATCCGTTTCTTAATTCAATTTGAATTATTCAAATCACAATTAGATTTACCTAATTCAACTCTAATTTGTAGCTAAATCAAATACATAAATAATTTCAAATCAAATATAAACGTAATTGCTCTCAATTCTCTCAATTGTGGGAAATTGGTACTTTGAAATACCATTCAAATGAATACTAACATTGATATTAAATTTATATGTAATTTCCTGCAAAAGTAAACATCATGAATTGCATTGAGAGGCTCAGCCATGGAATTTGTCATGCAATAAATATTGGAGAGTGGAAACCTATTCGGCTATCTCGGCATGGAACCCCTCTTACTCATCTTTTTTTGGCTGATGACCTCCTGATGCTTGCAGAAGTCATTGTTGGGTCCATCTCAATTGGGTGGCCCAAGCCCAAAGTGTTATAAGTTTGAGTAATTAAGCAATTAAAATAAACTTAAAAGGAAAAGTGAATTTTGTCATGAAATTTGCCTATATAAAGGACAGAAAGCAAGCAGCAACCCTAGAGTGAAAAAATGCAAAAAAGATGAGTGGAAGAAAAGGACAAGAGAGAGAAAAAATAGTGGCTAGTTATTACAATTTAGGAGTAAGATTTTCAATCTTTAATTAGGCAATTGGAAGGTGAAATTAACTTTGTTTTCTCCTAAATTTTGAAGGTAAGTTCCTGCCATCGCCCTCTACAATCCTACTAGTCTTGATTTTTATTTTATCCTCTCGTTGGCTATTATTTGAAATACTCACTTGTGAGAGAGATAAATATTAGGCTATTACTGTAAGTCAAGAATATTGAGATTCTTAATGTGGTTAGCCTCTAGTATTATCTAGAAAAAAATTTGTGCTGTAACTACAATCTCGTGGTTTTTCCTGCTTTGGGTTTTCCACGTAAAAATATATGGCTCGTGTAGTTGGTTTTGCTTTGGATTTTATTGATTTATTTTGTCAATTTATTTATGGTACACATCCTATTTTAATCACATAAAGTAGAAAAGAGTTGTTTCTTCTTAATTCAAAGTTGCTTGTGTGAGTCCCTTTCCCAATAGTCATATGTGAACAAGTTAAAGTCCTCAATACAGTTCTGTATGTCTTTTGTACCAGCTCTGGAGAAAAGGTCAATAAGGGTAAAACCCATATATTTTTTTGTAAAAATGTTGCCACAAGTGAAGCTCGAAAAATTGGTCCAATGTTTGGTTTTTCTGTTACGGCTGATCTTCGCAAGTATCTTGGAATGCCTTTCCTTCATTCCCCGGTGTCTAAGAATACTTACCAAGGCATTGTTAATACTGTAGAAAGAAGACTCTCTGGGTGGAATGCGGCTCATTTGTCTCTAGCTGTCAGAATAACTCTTGCTCAATCAGTCATCCAAGCTCTTCCCATCTATGCCATGCAGACTTCAAGACTCCCTGTGAGTGTTAAAGCCAAAATTGATCAACTGTGTAAAAAATTTATTTAGAGTGGCGCTAATTCTAATGAAAAATGAGTCTTGTGAGTTGGGATAAAGTTTGTGGACCTAAAAACAGTGGTGGTTTAGGCTTCAAGAATCTTGAAGTTATGAACAAAGCTTTGTAAATGAAAGTGGGGTGGATTCTTTTTTCATCTCCTCCTAGCCTTTGGACCAAAGTGCGGCTTACAAAGTATGGGCTGAATCATGAGAATTTGCCATCAGTATTTGCCAACGAGAAATAGTTCTTACTTGTGGAAATCCATCGGAAAAGTATGGAATGATATCAAAATGGGGATTAGTTGGAGTATTGGAGATGGCAAGAAGGTTCGCTTTTGGTGGGACTGTTGGGTCACTAAAGCTCAACCGTTGATTGTCCATGTTATTGCCCCAATTTCGGATGATATTATTAATAAGTCTGTGGCTGAGTTTGTTGATACACATGATACCTAGAACTGGGTGAGGTTCAGCCATCTCCTTCCTAATAATATCCTTTTTCGAATTGCGCCATTTCGGCCACTAAAGGAAGGCCATGGAAAGGATCAGATTTTTTGGTCTGAATCTAAGAAAGGCAATTTCTCGATGAGTTCAGCGTATAATGCTCTTTCCAAGGAGCTTAATAGTGAGGAGGATCAGATATGGAGCTGGGTATGGCATTGGAATTGTCCTCAAAGTATTCGTGTTTTCCTTTGGCTGGTCTTATATAGCAGATTGAAAACAAAAGCTGAGATCTCAAGAAGACATGTTCAATTAGATTGCAATTGTGATCATTGTGTCTGTAGTGATGAGGATACATTTCATGTATTACGAGACTGCATGATAGCTAGAAGAATTTAGAATGCCATGCTCCTAGTGCATCAACGTCAATATTTTTTCTCTTTTAACTTGCGAGATTGGATGAGCTATAATTTGACGAATACAGACCAATTTAGAGTAGGTTTTAGTTGGAATATTTTCTTTGGGGTAGCTATTTAGTGTCTTTGGTTTTGGCATAATCAATTCTTATTTCATGGTGACACTTGGGATTGTGCTAGCATGATCAATGATATCAAGATAAGAGCTACAGAAATTCAGCAAATCAAGACCACGCCAGTGGGTATGAGTAATCAACGGGTTGTAAAATGGATATTTTGGTCTCCTCCAATCTGGCCTTCCTGTAAATTGAATACTGATGGTGCTGCAAAAACGACTGGAGAAGCAAGTGCTGGCGGTCTTATTAGAGATCATAATGGGGCTTGGGTGACCGGCTTTAGTATGAATATTGGATTGTGCTCAGTTACAGTGGTTTAGCTTTAGGGTCTTTATCAAGGTTTAAACGTTGCTTGGCAAAATGGGATCCGATGGTTACAAGTTTTGCTCAACTGATAACTACTCCTATGGTCATAGTTAATGAGTATTCTCCATTGATTAGTTCCATTAAAGATCTCATTAGTCGTGATTGGTACATCACCATTAATCATGTTTATAGAGAGGCTAATTTCGCAGTGGATTTCTTAGAAAATTATGCTCTATCAATTCCTTTGGGTCTTCATCTGTTCCCAAACCCTCCTTCAGGCATCATCGATTATCTTCAACATGACATGTATGGGGTAGCTTACCCCCGTTTTGTTTCTCCCTAGCTCTTTTTAGAGCCCCTTTGTATATAAAAGAAAAAGAGTAAACATCATGAATGCAACTATATTCGACCATCTCTTGTATTGAAAGTCTAAATCGTTATTTTATTTTATTTTTGTTTTAGGAACTTCTACTTTTGGATTGGATACCTCGGCGGTTACCATAGAAGGGGTAATGTCAGAGCTTTTGAAAAATCTACGAGTTATGGAACGAGCAATTGAGGAGCTGGATAGAGTAATTGGAAGAAATAGATGGGTAGAGAAGAAATACATTATCAATCTACTATACATAGAAGCAATTATTAAAGAAATGATGCGTCTCCTACAGCAACATTGCTTGTTCGTCGAGTAGCTAGAGAAAATTGCAATGTTGTTGGCTATTACATTCTCAGGGACTCTCGTGTATTTGTTAATGTATGGGCAATAGGGAGAGATCCAACCCGTTGGGAGAAACCTAATGAGTTTTGGCCAGAGAGATTCATTGGAAAAGAGAGAAATGTTGATGTTAAGGGACATAATTTTGAGCTATTGCCATTTGGATTTGGAAGGAGGATGTATCTTGGTTATGCTTTAGGGCTAAAGTTCATTCAGGCAACTTTTGTGAATCTTTTGCATGGATTTGAATGGGGATTGCCTGGTGATATGAAAGAAAGGGGATTTAGACATGAAGGAGAAGTATGGGCTCACCACGTCTAGAAAAAAAATCCACTTGTTATCCCTAAGCCTCAGCTTCTTGATAATCTTTACCCATTGTGATTACTTTGAGCTAATTTTGGATTACTCATATCGTGAGTTGAGTATTTTTAAATTATCTCTTATTTTTTAAAATTTTAATTTATCCTTATTTTTATTAAGAAGACAAAAAATAATTCATCAACCCACCTCTATAATTTTTTATCTTTTGATCAAATATAAAGATAATTTGAGATCTTAAAAAATAAGATGAATGATTTAAAAATAATTAATTGATGAGAGGATAATCTGAAATTTATCCAATCGTTTCCATAGTTTTTCTTTCGTTATCTAATAAAACAGAAACTGATCAGTTAAAGGTGTTGGTGTTTAAATCTTTATAATTAATAAGGGGATGGTCCATTGTGGCAGTTGAAGTCGATAAATGATGCAGAGAATTTATGCACTTTAAAACCTATTTATTTACTTTGTAACAAGTAAATATTCTGCTTGTTTGTTTATTTCATCGAGTATTTTATTTCCTTGCTTGTCATGCTTTCAGAATTAGAGTGTCGAAGAGAGAACTCGGGATTTTGAAACATCCGAAAATCTTGATTGGATTGTCGTATTAAATTTCTCTAATATTTAATAAATGACAAAATAGGAAGAGGCATTGTTGGTTCTTGAACTAAGAGAGAACAACAAATGGAAAAGTTCTGGAAGGGCGTACTTGGGTGACTTTGCGGTCAGATGACTTCGATTTCAATCTCTTGTGGCGGTATTTATTTAATGAATAAAATCAGGGATAAATTCTCGCTAATTTGAATTTCGATTGTCACATCATATTAAACATGATTAATAATTCATTTGATGCGGTGTTGAATGTCAGTTAAATATTACTCGTATTAGATGTTCTGATTTTATCTTCTCAAAAAAAAAAAAAAAATCTGATAATATATTATTCGTATGTATTAAACCCTGACTTTATAATTAGAGAAGATTGTTTTGTATAATTAAAAAGCCATATGCCATATTCAAATTATAAACAAATAAAAAGGACGCTATATGCTGAATTTCTTCCAGTCTCAAAATAATAAAATCTAGCTGTTTTGAATTATATATATCTTCAAGGAACCGCCAATAGAGATAAGATTTATTATCTAATACTTTTTCATAAAATGGCAAGGTGATAAGCTTATTGGTGGGATATTATTTACCTCCTCATTTAACATGTAATAGCTGATACTCAAAAGCCAATTTGCAATTTGAAGACTGCTTCAATTTAAATTTGTACTTAGTTCAAGATATATTCTCAATCGATAGGGATTATTTTTAGGGTAAATACTTTTTTAATCCCTATGCTATAATTTAAGTGTTAGTTTCATCCCTATATTTTAAAAAGATACTTTAAAACACTTTTACAGTTATATTTATTACATTTTACCCTCATTTTTTCTTATCTTTTACAACAATATCTTTCCAATAATATTCTTGATATTAATTAATTTATCTTTCAAAAAATTAATTTTAGCAAATTAAAAAATTAACCAATAAATATCATTATGAAAAAACTAGTATTTTTGGATACTCATGCAACTGTCTTGTTAATAATTATTTATAAATAAATTAATATAAGCCAACTAATAGCAATGTTTAATATTCTTACAATAATCTTACTAATATATAAAAATAATTTACTAAATTAATCTTAAAAATAGAATAATAATATAAAAATTTTGGATAGATTTTTATGTTACTTTTAAGGCTAATTTGATAAATTATCTTTTTTTTATAAACATTTCTAAAAATATTGTTGCAAGTTTATTATTGTAAAAAAAAAAAAGAAAAAATAAGCGTAGGAGCGTAACATATTTAATATTGTTGCAAGTTTATTATTGTAAAAAAAAAGAAAAAGAAAAAGTAAGTGTAGGAGCGTAACATATTTAATAGCACGAGTGTCTGAGATACTTCTTTTAAACATAGGAACTAAAAGGACACTTAAATTAAAAATATAAAGATTAAACAATCATCTATCCTTATTTTTATAATACCTGTCATATGTAAGCCTTCTTTGTTTGGTTATTATTATGTAATAAGGTAGTGTAAATCCATGCTGCTACTACTACAACTACTACTACTAATAACAACAACAACAACAACAACAATTACAACAATTTATGTCATGTTACATGTAAAAGTAGTGTAGATCTACTTAACTGATGTAGGTTATCCACTCGACGAAGTCTACATTGACTGTTACAATAAGATCATGCATATCTATTGTAGAAGCTAATGAGTTAATGGTTGTCTAAATTTTACATGCTTAGGCCAATGTAGGACAATCTCCTTAAGAGTCGTATTCCTATTGTAATTATGCAAAATATAATGCAGCTTACAGTGTACTCCAATAAAATAGAATGATTGATATTTCCTTTAACATTTCGTGTTTCAATATGGTTGGAGACTGAGAAATAGTGAAAAAGATTTTGGATAACAATAAGCAATATCTTAATTACACGGAGGCTGATATGCACAAAAACAATGATCTCCGAGCAAAAGGGCCTGTCTGTCAATCTGTTCGATTAAGCAAATCATTGATTGGAAATGCCTTTTCAATAATGGTCAATAAAGCTCTAGCGGGAAGTGAAACTGTGAAAGGGGTCTTTAATTTAAATGGTGTTAGGTACCATTTTTGGGGCCTTGTTTTCATTTTCATTTTGGGAGTAATGTAATTCACGCTCAGTGGACTGGATTAAAAAAAATAAATTATAAAACCATTTCTCTTTTATACTTATGAAAGTGAGAATATGTTTAACTCATACTCAATGAATTGCAAACTAAATTCTAAACTAACGGCTCTCTCTCCTTGCCCAAAATCGGCTCATGTTATACACGTTCTCATCACTGGCACAGCTCTGTCCCTGCTGTTGCTGCTGGTTCTCCGTTTTGCTGCTGTTGCTGCTCTATCTCGACTGTTGCCACTGCTTTCTCTCTCTCTCTCTGTTGCTCCTGTAAGTTGAGGATTGATGCTATAGTAGCTTGCTCGTATTTATTCTTCTATTTGAGCAAATTTTGAGTAGTTATTAATATTTATTTTTTCCATATGATTTCATTGTTCTTAGTTGGAATTAGATCTTAAATTTTTTGTTGGATTTTAAAATCATATCACATCTCTGTTTTTGTGTTAAAAAACTGTCATTTGTTTGGATTCAATTTTTTTTTGAATTGTGTTTTACACACATACTGCTGTAAAATTTTGTTTGTTGAAAAATGAGTAAATATTATTTATTTTGTGTATAAGATTCATAGTTGTTTGGGAACTGAAAAATAGCGACCAGATCTCCTCTAAGTGAAAAGTAAGCAAAAAGTTTATAGATGACCAAGAGGTAATATGGTAATCACCTTGGCCAGGTGATATGAGCACATCACCTCGAACAAGAGAAAATTTTGGTGTAGATCGCGTTGACCAGGTGTAATGTTGATGACCTCGAGCAGGAGGTAGTTCTTGGTACCATGACCAGACGACTTGCTAATGCCATGACCAGATGACTTCGAGCATGAGATAGTTCTTGATACCATGACCAAATGATCTCGAGCAGGAGACAGCTCTTCATATCATGAGCAGGTAAAATAACTACAGCTCAATAATTACTCTGTAACGATTTCATTAATTACTTTGTAACTCATGATTTAAATGAACACTCAATAACTACTTTATAATTGTCTAATAACTACTCATTAACCCATGAGTTAAATGAGCATTCAATTCAATAACAGCCGGCCATTAAAGATGGTGCAATAACTCTAGGTGCCTATAAAAGCCCCAGGAAATCTAAAGCATGGGGGACTTTTTCTCTTTCTCTTATGATTTCTTTTTCTTTGAGATTTATTTTTTGGCTTTTTCCTTAAATTGGTTAATGACTTACTTGAGCGTCGGAGGGTTCACGCCAGAAAATAACCGGCGCCCCCTGACTATTTTGTTGTGGTTGCAGGAGAAAGGAGAACACAACTGTTCAAATAGCAATCTGGTCACTCATATATCTCGACCAAATTTCTGCATCAACAACAGTCTTGATCATTTGCTAGAGATGTTGCAAAGCAGCTTATAGTATCTGATTAATGTTCATGGTTTTTACTTTGTTAGCCAAAAAGAAAGAAAAAGTGGTTACTGAATACGGCAGTTTTGGTGACTGTGGCGTTGCATTTCTGACCCTGTGAAATTACATCGCATTATATTATAAAATGAGTTTTTAGATTTGAAAGGTTAGTTATCTTAAACCTGAAAAAAATTGATCATCAATGCCAGGAAAAAATGTGAAATTACATCGCATTATGCTATAAAGAAACCTTCATTCCTCCGACTAACAATTAAGATCATGCTGAAGCCACCTTAGAACTATGCAAAGTTTGTTTGGCTATGAAGGTTGAGGGTCAAATGCAGGATGATGTTTGACGTCATTTACTAATTTTTTGCATCCAACTCGAAAAGTCATTGTAAATGATTCTAGTCATATGCTCGTTGTATCGGCCATTGCAGGTTATATTGCTGTCTTTTGCTGCATAAGACCCATTAGGATGGGGGAGAATTTTTTAGTTATATTGATGTCTCTCCTGGTCTTTCAAATTTAATGGAAAAAGTTAGTTTAATTATAAATACAATAAATAAAACTGATTTAATTATCAACATAAAAATTATGTGTTGGTCTCCTATTCTCTCCTTGTCTAAATTAATTTTTTTTTTTTACGCTTAAGACCTATTGCGGCTTCATATTCGAGCCATGTTCTTTTAAATCTTGCAGATAATTAGAGTAGAAGTTACACTTTTGATAAGGTTTTCCATCCATGTTCATCACAAGGTGCTTCAGACAACTTCTCTCTGTAATTTCATTTCTTTCGTTTATAGCCCCAAAATAAAAAACAAACTTATAATGAGCCACTAGCTTGCATTAAAGAGTTATAATTTTTTACAATTATTTTGTTTAAATCATGTGTTGTAATATATATCATAATTGAAAACAATGACAATGAAAAACTTTTTTTTAATTAATGGTAATACTAAATTATTAATGGTACGTTATTATATGTATTAGTTTAGTTTTTAGTTATAAGTAAGTTAATGTTTAGTAAAAACTATTTTTGAAAATGATATTATTAAACCCATATTCATTGTTTTTATCCTTCTTAATTGTTTTTACTAAACATATATTATTATTTTGGAGCGGCTCTTTCTCTACGGCAACTTAGGTAGCTACCTAGGGCCCCACTACATATAAAAACCCCAAATTTCTCTCCAACATTATAGCTATTAGATTATTCATTCACATTTATTATTATTTTATAATAATCTTTGCCATTAATAAATTATCAAATCCTACAAAATCTCTTTTTAACGTTAGAATAAACAATTTTAATCCTATTTATTCTTACAAAATCTTTATTTAATAAAGGCATGACACATTCAATACTTTAGTGCATAAAGGGGGGAAAAACCACTTTCTTTAATTTTTGCTTTTAAAAAATTCAACTATTTCCATTGATCATTGCTGTTTAAAGTTTCAATCCGTCAAAGTTAAAGTTCTCAAATATGTAAATTTTTTCTTCTTATTCTCTTCTTAATTAGTTGTGCTATTCAATAGTTAGTGTTTCTTTTTTAAATATTATTGTTGCTTTCTTTTAATTATGCACAATTGTTTGCTTGTTTACTCTTTTTTCACTAAAAAAAATGTCCATAGAAAATGTGCATTAAGATATGAAAAACTTCAAACAAAAAATAAGAATAAAAAAGTTAGTTCGATCTCAAAAATGGGCTTTTGATAGGTTTGTCAAAATAGTAAAAAAGATGTGAATTTGAGTGAAGAATTAATAATTGACAAAGTTTTTCAAAATTAAATTCAATAAAAACTTATTTAAGATCAATTAAGTGGCAAGAAAGATTAAATGGATTAGCTATATTATCTATTGAGAAAAATATGTTAGCGAAAATAGAATATAAAAATTTGATTAATAATTTTGCATCTAGGAAAGCCAAAAAAATTGATTTTGAATAAATAACTTTTTAATAAAACTAATACATATATTTGACCTCAAAATTTTTAAAAGACCTAATTGAAACAATTCACTTAAGCCCCTAAAATTAGTTGAACAACCCTTTTTATTATTTTCTAGTTTAAAATACAAGATATAGAAAATAATACTAGACATTTATTTAAATTCATAATACAATAACTGTAAAATACCAATTTCATTCTCATTTTAGTTTTAAAAAATACCAATTTAGAAATAATATTGAACAGAACCTCACTTCTTATTTCAGCTAGACATTGTGATGATACTAAAAATAATAATAATAAAAAATTAAACGAGATATGATGATGTAGTGTATAGATTTTTTATATTGCCAAACTTTTATTTCATGTACTATGTGAATCTAAAACCTACCTAGCTATCGTTGTATACACTTTCAACAGTTGAACTAAAATCTACTTAAGAACATATCCTTTTGTGAGATAATGCGATCACAAATATTTGAAGATCCAATTGATAGTCATTGTACATTTAATTTGCACTATATTGAATAGTGGATTCAGGTGAGAATAACTGTAAACTACATAGCAAATTCTTTTTCGAAATGCCACCTCATTGAGCTCAGTATATGAAATTAATAGGTTCAATTTCCAAATAGAGAAAAAAAATATAAAAGAATAAAAGTTGTGAGAGGCAGATCAAATCAGTATACTGAGCTAGAGATTTTTTGAAAAATTAATTTTGATTCTCCTCTAATCTATTCGTCAAATCAAAATTTCCAATCCCATGATTTATTTTAGGCCGGTGTAAGATTCTAATCTCAACACCCCGTTACAAGTTAATTGAGAGATTTCTTCGTCGGATTCTCCTTATCATTGTTGGCAATGTATGTTACTTGTGATTAAATTGTCACACTGTGATTAAAAGCAAATAAATCGATCTTCTTAACTGATTAAAAGCAAACAAATCGATCTTCGTAATTAATGGCTTCTTTTGATGCCACATTGTAGTCATTGACTTGTCATAATCACTACTAAGTTACTCGATACATGGTAAAAACCATCAAGTTATCCACACGACAAGGTTAGTCTTATGTCAAGCTTGATGAGCTCGTAAATCCTCGACAAAGTTTAATGATCAAAATGTGTTACTTATAACCAACTGTTGTGAAAGAACAAAGTTTTTTTCTTCCATTAAAATTCAACGAGTATATAACTGTTAGGATTAAGCAATTAAGTGAGCTCATCATAGTAATCTTTTGATTACTTACACATCTGCTGATGTGGATATGATGACTCAGCATATCAGTTATGTTTGTTATGCAAGTTGTTATTGTTTCCCGCTGGTTTAGCTCACACATTTGCTGTATGTAGAAGCTACTAGATACAACTATACAAACACTTGTAATCTCAATTCAATAAAAAATGAATTTGGACATATTTCCCTCAAATCAACTCTCTCTAGATTCATCATTTTTCTTTTACTTTCCTGCATTTTCTCTGCAAACAAACACTTTGACAAGTACTTGATAAAACTTGATTTGTATCAGAGCTCGATCTAATGGTCTCATCTTGCTCAACTTCAGCTCTTAACATTGTATCAGCTTCCTCTTTTTTTTTGGTTAACCAGTCTAATCAAGTTGGATTTATCGCTACATCAGAAGGTGGAATTGCAGATCAAGGCCGGTATCTTGACTCAGGAGCAACTCATCATCTCATTAATATAGCTCGAAATCTTATTAAGGGTAAGGAGTATAGAGGTAACAAGTTACTACCTGTTGGAAATGGCAAAGGTCTTGAAATTACTCATATTGGTTATGCATGTTTCAATACTTCTCTTGATACATGTTTACACTTTACTGATATGCTTTATGTCCCCAATAGAACCAAAAACCTACTTAAGTATTTCTAAAATGTTAGTTAATAACAATATAACTATTGAATTCTTTTTTCTTCTTTGTCTTGTTACGGACAAGATGAGGGGAACACTTCTGCCACAGGGCATTTCTAAGGATGGCTCTACAAGCTACTGTCAAATCAAGATCATCAGTTAGTCAGTCAAGCTTTTGTAACTTCACCAAGTTTAGTGTTGTCGTTGCTTTCTAATAATAGAATTGCAACTTCTTTACAAACCCAAAATGGTTCCTTTTCTTTGGTTTGCTGCTCCAATTGCTCTTGTGAGCACTTTAACTGCTGGTTGTGATTCAATAAAATTGCTGCATAATGGACTTGGTCATCCAAATCAGCATGCTTTGAAAACAATTAAGGAAAATCAATGTTTAAATTTATCTTCCGGTTATTCTCATTACTCTTTTGAATTTTTTGACGCTTGTCGGTATGGAAAAATGCATAAATTGCATTTTCTATCTACTGACATTAAGATTAAGTCACCTTTAAAATTGATTCACACTAAATTGTAGGGACCAACTCCAGTTATGTCTATGGATGCATATTGATATTATGTTTCCTTTGCTGACGATTTTACTACGTAGACTTGGAATTTTTCCAATATTTTTCCATTAACATTGAATTCAGAAGCTTAGATACCGTTAAGCATTCAAATTGTTAGTTGAAAAGTAATTTAGCTATCTATTAATGCACTTCAATCTGATTTGAGAGGTGAGTTTAGAGTGTTTAGTTCCTTTCTCCAATAAGAAGGAATACAATCTAGACTTAGATGTCCTCACGCTCATTACCAAACTGGTGTTGTGGAAAGAAAGCATTTGATTAACAATGGTCTGACTCTTCTTGCACACGCAAAACTCCCACTCTCACTTTGGTGGGAGGCTTATCATACAGCCTATTATTTGATCAATAGGCTACCCAAAATAGTCCTAGATAGTCAGTCTCCATTTAAGAAACTATACCAGAAATTTCTAGATTATGAGTTCTTAAAGGTGTTTGGTTGTGCAGCTTATCCTTTGTTAAGAAATGTATCTTTATAGGCTATAGTCCTTTACACAAAGGTTACATGTGCTTAGACAAAACAGGCAGAATCTATATTGCCGGGCATATGGAATTTAATGGGGGTGATTCTCGCCATCATGAACTGTTTCCTTAGACTACTTCTGACTCAACTTTAGTATCCTCTTCTTCTTTTTAACAAGTATCAGTTCCTTGTCTAGTTGTCTAATATTCTCCAGTATTGAATAAGAGTAGTATAGAACATCCATCTGCAGCAACACCGTTACCAAGTATGTCCTCTACTTCATCTCATGAGCCTAGTCAATCAGATCCAAACACTACACCTTCACACTCACCTCATGCACTACACCACTCACAAAATCAAAATTCCTAGACACATGATCAGTTTAGATCCCTTTCACTATTAGTATCCAATCATGCAATGACCACAAGAGTTAAAGTTGGCATCTATAAACCAAAGACCTACATAAATACTGTTCCAGATCTGGAACCTTCTAGTGCTAAGGCTGGTTTATCTGACATAAAATGGCATTGTGCCATGAAGGAAGAGTTTGATGCTTTACAAAGAAACAAAACTTGGACTATAGTTCTTTTACTAAGTTGGTTAGGAAAAAATGAGTTTTTAAAGTTAAGCATAATTCTAATGGTACAAATCCAAGGCCAGGTAACTAGAGCAACCTGTAGCTAAATCATTAGATTTTTTTATTTTTAGATTTTCAATCTTGTAGTTAAACCTTGTACACTAAGAGTTATTCTCAGTTTGGTTGTGATGCACAAATAGGGAATTAGATAATTGAATATCAATAATACTTTCTTAAATGGCATACTTACTAAAGATGTTTATATACAGCAACTTGAAGGGTTCATAGATTCTAAATTTCCAAATCACATTTGCAAGCGACACAATGCCTTGTATTCTTTGAAACAGGCTCTAAAGGCTAGTAGACCTAAGGGCCCTATGGTACAGCAGGGATTCAATACATCCAAGTTAGACACATCCTTATTTATCAAGCATGTTGGTGTAGATACTTTGATTATTCTAATTTATGTTGATGACATATTGGTTACTGGTTTCCCTTCCAGGTTAATTGAAGTGGCGATTCACCAAATTAGGGTTGAATATGCACTCAAGGATTTGGAAGAGCTCAATGATTTTCTAGGATTAGAAGTAACACCCTTTATAAATTATCTTTATTTGTCCTAAACTAAGTATATTGGAGATATTTTGAAGAAAGCTCATATGATGAATGGAAAATGCTACAATACACACATGAGCACACAGAAAAGCTACCAAAGATGAAAAGAACATCTTTTGAGAATCCATCCTATATAAAAGCATGGTTGGCCACTTCAGTATGTTATTCTCACCAAATCTAAGATTGCCTTTACTGTTAATAAACTCAATCAGCTCTTAGCAGCATCAGTTACTCTACATTGGCAAGATTGTAAGCGAGTCTTGAGGTATCTTAAGAATACTATAGATTATGGTATTTAGTTCTTTAACTCAGGCAAATTGGCTTTTACAACTAGTTCAGATACAAATTGGAGTTCAGATCCTGATGACAGAAGATCAGTAAGGGGTGATTATGTTTTCGTCTATGATAATCTCATCTTTTGGTCTCCAAAGAAGCAGAATATGGTGCCAAATCAATAACAAAATCAGAATATAGAGCTTTAACCTTAACTACCTCTGAAGTTCTTTAGAAAGAAAATCTGATGAAAGAGCTCTAAGTTCCTATGCTCAAGCTACAAATACTTTATAGTGACAATCAAAGTGCGGAATCTCTTGCCAGAAATCTCAAGTATCATTAAAAAACAAAACATATTCAGCTCGGCTTGCATTTTTTCTGAGTATATAGTAGGAAAGGAATTATTTGTTGTGCAAGTGCCTAGCTATTATCAACTAGTTGATATATTAACCAAACCGCTGGGTTTTGTTACTTTGCTTATCGCACAAGCAAGCTTAATGTCTTGCCACAACTTTAGAGAGTGATGTTGGGGTTAAGCAATTAAGTGAGCTTAGCTTAGTTTAAACTTTTGATTAGCTACACACTTGCTGATGTGGATGATGACTCAGTATGCTACTTGCGTTTGTTATGCAACTTGTTATTGGTTTTCACTAGTTAGCTCACACCTTTGTCGTGTATAGAAGCTACTAGATACGACTATATAAACACTTGTAATCTCAATTCAATAAAAAATGAATCTAGACATGCATATTTCTCTCAAATCAACTCTCTCTAGATTCTTCAGTTCCTTTCACCTTTTTGTACTTTCTTAGCTAACAAACTCTTCCACAAGTACTTGATAAAACTTTATTATAATAATTTTGAGGGAAAATTCGTCGGCTAAACAAAAAGTTCAAATATTGTAAGACCTAATTTGGCCAGAAAAGTTGTAAATGGAAATATCTTTGATTTATCACATGATTGATATCTTTAATAACTCAATTTCTTTAGCCCTACAATCTGGCGGTGAAGTTGTGTCAAGAAGACATCCAATATATCGCAGTTTTAGGACGACTTGAATTATTATTATTATTATTTTTCTTTTTTGCGCTCAATACCGATAATTCGTTATTGTACTATAAATTTTTTATTTTCTTTTTTCCTGTTTCTTTGTCTTGAGGCAAACCATGTTAAAATATGATTGTGTCATAATTGTCATTAAGCATGTTAGCTTGTATCAGTCACTTTCATCATCTTCTGTAATTGAGCTGCATCAATCACAAGGCAATTGTGCAAATGTCAACTTTGTGGTATAAACAAGATGCTCCTATATGCTACGAATATTTTTGTTTGCAAATCGACTTTTTTATATGCTTTAATTTGCTTGCAGCTCGAATGCATTTATTAGCTATCGTATTTGTAAAGAATTTAAATCTATTTTAACAACTGTACGCAAATTAAAAAAAATATATAAATTAATTTCTCTAATTTAATAATCCTGAAAATATTGTTTACAATTAGTGCTCATGTGATACTGTTCATAATTACTGTTCATTGTACCCTACCGTTCATACTACTGTTCATTCATTGTAAATATGCTAGAAATAGTAAATTATAAAAAGTAAAGCATGCGGAGGATTTTTACGTGGTTTGAATCACTATCCTACATTCATGAGGCCACACCCAGATAATAAGCAATCCACTAAGTAACAAAAAGATTACAACTTATTGGATTTTTACACAATTTTAGACACAAAGAATGTCTAATAAAAGATTTTGTATGATGAAGACTTGATGAAGAAGATTAAAACATAATAGCAATATGAAACATTATATGCAGCAAAATAGGATTTCTTTTTGTTCTCCACATTGGCTACTTCTCTGATATAAAATATGATATATTTTCTTCACCGTTCAATTTGTGAAATATTGTCCTTCACATAAGTGTAGTATTTCACCCGAACCCTAGTAGAGGAATATTAAAATATACTTCATTAAGAGTCAAATATTCCATAAATACTTGATACTAGGATATACTTCATTAAGAGTTCAATATTCCATAAATACTTAATATACTTACCAACGTAGTAGTCATCTTATAGACTCCTACTTAGTACTCACATGCTTCTTTTATACTTTCAAAAAATATATTCTCTAATATTCCACATAATTTGATCTTAATTAATTTCCAAGACTAGATAAATGTCTAGTAAAAGGAAACAAATACCTGATAAAGAAATAAATAAATAACAATATTATTGACACAACGAATGCCAATAAAAATCCTAACAATTTCCCCCATTGGCGTTCTTGTAGTCAAAACATAAACTAACTAGTTTTCTACTCTTCAAATGGCATGCGCAAAAGCAAGATAGAACATGAGCAATTACCTACACATGGATAACAACAAAGAACTAACCAAAACAAAAATTGTTAGCCACTGTTAATTCAAGACAAAAATATCCTCTAATAAAAAGATACTCATGTCTATAACTTAATTGAAAAAATTAACTCTCTCCCTACAACAAATAATCTGATATCAATATATCAAGAGAGCAATAATGTATATGAAAGAAATAATCAATAAAAATCATATCCAAATCAAACAAGCTCATCCTAGAGAAAGAATAAACTCCCCCTTTATTATTGAAATTAAATTCAAACAAAATAAAGAACTACTCTCCCTTTAAATGAGGTAGTAAAAACTGAAATACGTTGTCTCCCTCTTTTTGACAAAAAGTGCCAAAGCATGATAGAGAACATAAACGAAAAATTGAAATAGCATTCTAAACTAGATAAAAGTCAAAACTAACGAACAAGGGGGGTATAAAACAAAGAAATCAAGGGCAAAGAACATGCCTAATATCATCAAGAGTGTGTGCAAATGCATTCAATGCGACCTAATAAATCTGAAATCATCTCTTGTTGATCATCCAAGCACTGGAGAGTGAAGCGAATGATTTGAAGCTCAAAACTGTAGTGGCCGAATCTATAAGAGCATATTTAGTCAAAATATCTTCATCTTGATCACCAACAACACCAAGGGACTTCAACATAGGATAGGATGGTTCAATATAAATAGGAGAAGAAGAAAAGACCTCATTTTCTTCAACCAAATTATAATCCTGAGATGTCAACACTTGATGAATCAAAAAAGGGCATGGTAATGCATCGCTTTCCCAAAAGACATCGGCATTCTTTACAATCAAATCAAAAGCCAGCTTGCCAAATTTGAAAGAAACTCCATCTCCAATTAAAAATAAAACTTTAGCAAATAAAGGATCCATTATAGCATAACTTTCAGTAAAATACTATGATAACAATTGTTTGCCCCAATCTAATGCAAAGCTTGATATTTAGAATCAAGTTTAGAAACCAAAAGGTCTTTAGGCTAAGGAGAATACCTTTCTAAAAGTCAAGTAACAATGATAGACAAGTCCAAGGTTTTCATATGTTTCTAAATATTGGTTTCATCGAAATCCTTATACCCAAATCGAGGACTAATTAAAGAAGGGAAAAACTTCAAAATACGTCCTCTTACATAAATTTTATGGAGAAAACCAAGCTTACCCTCATCCGCAATATTCTTATACAAATTGGCATAGCAGCAATAATGGATGGTTCAATCTCAAAAGGAATAAACTTAGAAATAGCAACACTGTGTTCAGAATGAAATTTTCTAGTAAACAAGAAATTAAGACCATCGCTAGGAGGATATGGATAATGCCTTTTAGTATAAGCATAACGTAAAACATACCTAAAGATTAAGTGGCTGCCGTTTCGATGAATTGGAACTTTGAGACGTGCTCATCTGAATTGGCTTCACTAAGGTCTTCTTCAATTGAATCGGTATGGCTATTATGAGATCCAACAAAATTGTTGAGTAAATTAGTGCAATCAGCATGTGTACCCTGCATCCTTGTATATTGAGTAATTTCAATCCAGTTTCTGTCATAGGCCATTGGTTGTCATCCTTCTCTTCTTCATGATCGAATCACCTAGAACATCCACTTTCTTTGCTAGTTCAATATGCATCTTTGATTCCTTCTTTATAGAACTTGATCTTATGGAAACTATGATGCACAATCTGAAAAAGAACTAAAACAAGAAGCTTTAGAGGTATAGGCTATTGTTTGGGTGAGAAAGAATGGGAAAAACGAGCTAAGCAAGAGCCCTTAAATGGAGAGTTAACCCTAGATCTTGTACGGGTAGGAAAGTATATTTTAGGTAAGAACCAATTATTTCTTTCCATAAATAATAACTAAGATATTAACTATAATAACTAAGATATTAACTATAATAACTAAGATATACCCAAAAAAAAATCATAAATAATAATTTTTTCAAGAAACATACAAAAAATGCAAGTGTGATCCAAAAACATGACAGAAGGACATCGCTAAGAATCGTGTCAGATTCAGGAAAATGCGCAAATATAGAAAAGTTTCATGATGCTCAATTTGAAAATGGTAAATGCTTATAGGACAAATACTAAAAGGCCTTTAAAGACTAAAGAAGACATGAACAGCCTTAAATGACTAAGTGGCATCAACTTTAATGACTAAAATGCCCTTTTGGTAAATGAAACACTAATTAAAAAATGTTATGCAATAAGACACAATTATTTTTTAATTTAAAAGCAAAACAAGCTAATGTGCACTTTTGTAAAATAGAACATGATTTTTGAAAAATTAAAAAGACATGTTCATCAATAGTCATCCAAACACACAAAATGAAGATGATCAAACACTAGCCGTGTTACAAATCCATCAAGACACAATCTCAATTGTTTTTCAAAATTAACAACATTTATATCAAAAAATAGAATAAACAAGTTAAACTAACCTTATCATCTTGATCTCGAAATCGATGTTGTCAATATAAGAGGGAATATAATAAAAGACTAAAGTAATAAAAATTTTCTTTCTACTATATATATTAACTCTTTTTAAATGCCTATAGGCAGTAGCTTTCACTCTATCTCTTATGGTAGCATTCTTTTTATAGTAGGTTGTCCTTTATCATATTCATTAAATAATAACTTGGATTACTTAAGGATAGCTTCACTCTTAAGATAAAAGTGACTGAAGTACCTGCACATCTTGATATCTATAGTTAAGATAAAAATCAAAAGTATATAGTCAATCTTCAATTCATTAATCTCAACATCAGACGTCTCAAAATTGAAAATGATGCTAGAATCAAGACTTCAAAGATATATATGCATAAAAGTAAGTTTAAGTTAAACCAATCAAAAATTGTTTCAAGCTTCCAAGTCATCAAATCAAGACTTTTATGCATATAGTGATTCAAATAGAGAAAATGTCACTTAAAAACACATGTAAATAATGAATTAACCATGTTATGAGATCCAAAAAAAAAAAAATACATATACAAAATGTTTTAGAACATGACTACATGGATCCAATACCTAAATGTTTTTTTAAGGAATCAAATCTAGATGCATCCAAAGCTTTAGTAAATATATCAGCAAGCTAATTCTCTATTTTAGTGTACTTCAGAGATACTATCTTGCTTTCAATTAAGTCCCGAACAAAATGATGTTTAACATCAATATGTATACTTCTAGAATGTTGAATAGGATTCTTTGAAATATTAATAGCACCTGTATTATCACAATATATAGTAAGAACATCTTGACCAATAACCATAATCTTTGACCATTTGCTTCAACCACAGAAATTAAGTGCAACAGCTTACAATGACATTTTATTCAAATCAAACAATAGATAAAGAAATTGAGTTTTATTTCTTACTTACTGTGCCAAGATATAAGATTGTTACCAAGATAAAAATAGCATCCAATGGTGCTTTTTCTATCATCAGAATTACTTGCCCAATCAGCATCGTTATATCATGCAAGACTTGAATTCGTCTCTTTAGTATACCAAATTCCATCATTAATAGTTCCATTTGCAAAACGAATGATATGTTTGACCGTAGATAAATGAGATTCCTTTGGATTTGGCTAGTACCTAGTACAAACATTAACATTGAAACAAATATCCAGTCAACTTGTAGTGAAATAAAGTAAGCTACCAATCATACTTCTGTATAGACTTGTATCAACACCAGAACCACTATTATCTTTTGTTAATCTTAAATTAGTGCTCATAGGTGTTCTCATGCGTTTGGCCAATTTTAGTTCTAACTTTTTCACTAAATTTTTCGCATACCGATTTTGAGAAATGAAGTTACCATTTTAAAGTTATTTCACTTGTAAGCCTAAGACATAGGTTGACTCACCAATCGTGCTCATTTCAAATTCATTGTTCATTTGATCAACAAATTACTAAACTTGCATTAGAGATGTAGAACCAAAAACAATATCATCCACATAATTTTGAGCAATTATAATTCTAGAATTAAGATATTTAATATAAAGTCTTGTCTACTCCGTTGTAGCCTTTTTCAATCAAGAATTTTGTTAATCTTGTATAGCATGCCCTAGGAACTTTGTTTTAATCCATGTAAAAAAATTTTCAATTTGAAAACATAATCAGAATGATATAGATCTTCAAAGCCTTTGTGTGTTCAACATAAACGTCTTCATTCGAAATTCCATTCAAGAGTGCATTTTTAACATCCATATGTGATAATTTAAACCTAATTTACAAGCAATAGCAAGTAATAACCTAATAAACTCTAGTCTAGCCACAGAAGCATAGGTTTCATCAAAATCAACACCTTCAATTTTTGTATAACCTTATGCTACTAACCTATTCTTATTTCTTACTATATTACCAAATTCATGTATTTTGTTCTTGAAAATCCATTTAGTACCAATAATATTAGTGTGATTTGGCCTAGGAACTAGTGTGCAAACATCGTTACGCTCAAATGTTCAAGTTCTTCTTGCATAGCTTTAAGCCAAAATTCATTCAATAAAGTTTCCTTAGCATTTTTTGGTTCAATTAATAAGGTAAACAATTAAATCGAACAAGATTTGCATCCCTCATTCTAATTACCATAGAGCTTTTTGGAATTTTAATAATAAGATTTTATTGGTGGTTCTTTACAACTCTTAAAGATGGTCCCTTCTTAACTTGATCATAAACATCAATTTTAATTCATGATTTGGCATTTTTTTCCTCATATTTTATTGAGATGAATGGGAAGGGTTATCAGTTTGTCAAATCAATCACTTGACTTTGATCTTTACAGTTTGATTGACTAGATTCTTTTCCAATAAAGGTTCGGCCATCACTTGAATTTGACTTTTCTTCATTTTCAATGAACTCAGTGATTTTCTCTTCAATAGAAAATTCTGCAAAATCTTTAAAATCATCAATAATAACACTAGCAGATTCCATAATAGTTTGAGTCCTCATATTATACACAGGATAAGCTTTACTATTTATAAAATAACCAAGAAAACCATACCCTCATCATTTTTTGAGTCGAATTTACCCAAGTATTCAAGATCTTTCAAGAGATAACATGTACTACCAAAGATGTGAAAATAACTCGAATTAGGTTTCTTACCTTCCATAATTCATAAGAAGTTTTCTTAATGCTTGAATGCAAGTATGCATAGTTAATAATATAACATGTAATATTAACTACTTCTGCCCAGAGACTTTAGTTAACTTTTTAAAATTTAACATCACACATGCCATCTCCTTAAAGTTCTATTTTTTTTTTGTTTGACAATTTCATTTTGTTCAGGAGTAATAGATGCAGAAAATTCATGTGTTATTTGGCATTTTCAAATTGTTTTCCAAGAGTACTTCTAATTTTACCAATATTGTGATTCTTTTTATTTTTCAATTTAACACAAAAAATTTTAAATACATCAAATGCATCAAATTTTTCTCTAATAAAATTAACCTATGTGTATTTATAGAAATCATCTATGCAAACAAAAGTGTACCTTTTTTCCAACAACACTTTCCTCTTGCATTAGACCAATGAGATCCATATGAAGCAAAATGAGTACTTTAGATGTGGTAATGTATTGCACAACCTTGTATGATGTTATCTGTTGTTTGTTGAATTGACAAGAATCATAGACTCCAGATAGTTTCTTGTTGAACTTAGGTATTCCTTGAACAATTTCTGTTCTTTCAAGTTTAATTAATAATTTGTAATTCAAATGACCGTTTTGGTGCCATATCTTTGTTTCATCATCAATTTATGATAATGATTAGAAAATCTAGTTCATTCAAATATACATTCTCCTTTATTATTAAATACTTGACATTTATTGCCATCAAAATTTGCCATTAAGTTTGGGTCACAAATTTAACTAATACTCAAAAGATTAGCTTTTAAATCTTCAACATGTAAAACATTTTCAAGTCTAGGAAAACCTTCAACTTTTAAAGTTTCTTTTTCCAAGTACACGACTTTGGACACCTTCAACAAAGGTTATATGTTTTAAGTACATTTTTCATAATTAATTAATGTACTATGATCACCAATCATGTGTCTAAAACAACTACTATCAAAGTACTAAAAATTATTACCATAAGCTCTTAAAGATGCAAATGACACATATGCTTTTAATTCAGATTTCCTAATCAAAATTAGTCTAGTAAAGTTATCTTTAGACCCAAGTTTAGATTTAGAAGCATATTTAAATGTATTGTATGAAGATAAATTAGATGAAACAACTTTCTTATGTACTTAATAAATTTAAAGCATTTACGTCTTATATGTCTTGTAACATGGCATAAGTGACAAATAAGAACAAGCCTTTCATTCTTGCCATGTGAGCTCAATGTATAATGTTCCACAGATTTATCTTTTACTTCTTTAGAGAGCTTTGCTATAGGTAGTGATAGTTTAGTCATTGATGGAGAAGTTTGAACAAAAACAATATTTAAACTTAAAGTAATTCCATTTTGATATTCGAGACGATGATATGAACTAGCTTTTCTTATAATCAAAATCTGTTCAAGTTGCTGCATTCTAGAATTCATCATTCTCAAAGATTTTTTAGTACTTTCTAGTCCTACTGAAATTGCCTTCATTTTTTTCTTTTTCAAAGATAGTTGTTTAAAGGTTAATTGCCTCACTTTCTAACCTTATCTTCTCATAAAAAAGGTTTGATATTTGAGTTTGCATTTTGCTTGCATTTTTCATTCATCTTTATCCATTCTAAATACATGTGATCATATGCATCAATCAATGAAATAACAACTTCATTAACATCACAACTATTTTTGGCTTTTGAATTAGCTTCTTCATCATTCGAATTCACACTTGAAGTTTTAACATTATTATGGGGAAGAATGCTAAATGAAAAGAAGCAGAAACATCATGTGATTTTGATCTTTTATCATCAAAATCTTCAAGTTTCAACTTCTTACCATGAGCAACAAAGCCGCCAATAATATCTTCATCATCAATGCTCGAGTCATTATGATCACTCCATGTTGTTTCATTATTTTTTTCTTTTTCAAGATGTAATTAGGACATTGAGTTTGAAAATGACCGAGACCATTTCAAGCCCTACATCAAGTTCTTCGATCTATATTAGTTTCAAACAAATTGGAATTGGAAGAAATTTACCCTTTTGTGTAGGTTGTAGATTTGATGAGAATTTCTCCTTCTTGTTGGATCCATAATATCCTAAGTCAAATTTAGAACTTTCTTAGTAATCATTGCAAGGGAATTTTGAATGTTTTTAACTTTATTTTTAGTGTCATCAACATCAAATCTTTAACTTTATTTTTAGTGTCATCAGCATCATCAGCAACACTTTCTGAATTTGGCATCTTAAGTTGAAAAGTAATACTTTTTTCTTTCTTATTTTTCAAATGATTCGTTTTAAAATTTTGAACTTGCTAATCACTTGATTTCTAGTCATGGTGCTAACATCATAATATTCTTCAATAACTGCAACTTTAATAAGAAATCTATTTGGCAAAAATTTAAAATTTTTCTAACTGATTCTTTTTAAAAAAATTCTTTTACCAAGAGAATAAGAAGTATCAACAATCTTAAGAAGTTTAGCATCAAAGTCGGCAATTTCTTCATGTTCATGCACCTTAAGATTCTTAAATTTAGCTGCAAGTTTTTGAAGTTTAGAACATTTTACCGCATTGTCTCCTTTATGAGTATCTCAAAGAATGTCCCAACCTTTCTTGGCAATCATACATGTAGAGATTAATTCATGCCGAATGATGTCAACACCATTGGCAATAACATTGAGAGCCTTAGAATTAAAGGCATATTCTTGAATTTCTGTGTTGGATTATTCATCCACAGTGTAAGAATTATGGTTCCATCTCCATCAGCCTTGGTGGATAAGGTATAGCATTTTCTTGCACATTCCATAGCTCTTATGTCAATGGATTTAATAAAAACAGTCATCCTTTACTTCCAATACAAATAATTAGTGCCATCAAGTAATGGTGGATTAGCAGTAGATCCTCATTCTCTTTGTAAATCCATGCTTACAAAAATATATCAAGATCCCAAAATGTCACCAAACAAATTGTTAATGACACTGTTCTGATACCACTTGTATAGAATTTAAATTGTTTTAGCAAGTTTAGGTAAAATAAAACAATAGATAAATTAATTTCTCTAATTAAATAATCTTGAAAATACTATTCACTAATTACAGTTCACGCAATATTACTCATAATTATTGTTTATATGATACTGTTCCTGGATACTGTTCACTATTATTATTCGCATTTATTGTTCATTATACTGTACTATTCATGTCATTGTTCATTCATCATAAATATACAAGAAATAGTAAATTCTAGAAAGTAAAGCACACATAGGAGTTTTACGTAGTTCGGATGACTATCCTACATCCACAGGCCCACACCCAGACAATAAGAAATTCAATAAGTAATAAAAAGACTATAACCTATTAGATTCTTACACAATTTTAGACACCCTTTACTCTTACCACCACCTCATTGTATTTAACTTAGTCAACCATGCTAAACAAGAATCCCTTGTCTTCAATTGTGTTTGCTGCTTTCCTTGAGATCCCATAACAAAACAAATGACCTCTTGTCCTGAAGAGACCAAAGCAAATATAAAGACTGTCTAATAAAAGACTTGATATGATGAAGATTTGATGAAGAAAGCTAAAACATCATAGAGATATGAAATATCATATGTAGCCAAATAGGACTTCTCCTTGTTCTCTGGGTTGGCTATGTCTCTAATATAAAATACGATATATTTTCTTCATCATTCAATTGTGAAATACTTCCCTTTATATAGTTGTAGTATTTCATCCACAAAGGAATATTAAGATATACTTCTTTAAGAGTCTAATATTCCATATATACTTGATACTAAGATATACTTTCTTAAAAGTTCAATATTCTATAAATACTTAATATACTTAGCAATGTAGTAGTCATCTTTAATTGGAACTCTTTGATATGAAATCCTACTTAGTACTTACATGTCAATTTGCTTCTTTTATGCCTCCAAAAATATATTCTCCAATTCCACATAATCTAATCTTAATTAATTTCCATGATCAGATAAATCTCCAATGAAAAGAAACAAATCCCTAATAAAAGAAATAAATATATAACAATATTATTGACACAATGATGCCAATAAAATCTGTAATAGTATTACTAAAATGTGTTTAATAATGTTTAATAATTTATCTTTTTATATATGCATGACTACTATGAAAAAATTTAGGGTCAATAGTGGAATGTTAACTAAGACTGACTTGTATTAAAGGAATGTTGAGGTGGAGTTTATTTTTCGATATTGCTTTTGGGTTGAAATTGATTTATTGGTATAGATTTTGAAATCAAATGGTACTATATAATTTACATAAATATATAGTTTCAGATCTTATTTAGACATACACCTATTAGACATTTATGTACACGTTCATATTAATAAGATTCTGTCCTGTTATATTTTCTTTTCAGAATTATTCATCTTTTAAAGAAGTAAAAAATATTTGATAGCTTTTAATTGACAGTTTTAATAAACGTCAAATAACCATATTTGATAAAAAAATACTTAAAAATTTTGACAATTTTGAATTATCAATTATTCTTTTTTATCTTATAATGATGCTGTTTGGCGATCATTCAGAGTGAAAGACAGTGATGAAATATTTCTGAAAGATCAAAATTTTTTTCTTATGTATAACTTGGTAGATTAAACTTGTTGGGATCATTTGAGCCGCTAAATGGAAAGTCAAGAATTATATTGAACATCCTACTCCTACGTGACTTCAATAATATTTTTTGAAATATTAGAAGTACCTGGAGTTGAAAAATGATCATAATAATATCGGCCTTCATTTTTGAGGTGGAGGCCCGTCATTAGTATTGTTGTCCCCACCCACACTTCATCGAAGAGGGTAACTACTCCCATTAATTTTAGGAAAGAAGTTTTGATATCACCTCAAATGTTAAAGGAGTGATTTGGTTTATTGATTTTAATTTAGTACCGATCTAATTTTTTTTATTAATTTTTAAAAAATATAATTGGTAATTATTAGATAAAAATATAAAATTACTTAAATCTTAATTGTATATTGTTATATATGCATCCTTAGAAGATTGTGAAAATTGAACACAAGTCAGCTCAATACTAGGTGTAAATCTTTATGAATTTACAAAATTAGTGGAATTTTAATTAAATCTTGCTGTACATTTCTCATAATGTATATTTTATTATCAAAGGCAAATTATCCTCCAAAAAGTTATCTTATTTTTTTACTTATCTAACAACATTTTTGAACCGTAATAAAAAATAGTTAGTGCCTATGGAGAGTATACAATGCCCTCAAAAAAAAGTGGTTGGGTAGTATAATTGATTGTTGTAGTGTTCCTAAAAAATCAGTTATAATCAATAATGATCAATATTATTTTAATTTTACTTACTCTATCTCTTTATTGATTTATGTAATTCCATTAAAATATTAAAAGATTACAAATTTAAGGGAAAATAGAAGTTCCATTAGGGAACTAACTAACTAACTAAATATATATATATATATGTTTTTTTGTTAATTGCATGTAACACATTGACAGTGAATCACAGATAAAAACTGTTACTTTCTCCGTTTAATTAATTGCTCTCTATCTATTTATTTGCATAAAACAATGTGTAAAAAAACATTGCATTTTTTTTTTGTTTTTCAAATGCGTTTTATTAAGTTAAATATCTAATTTACATCGATACATAAATAATTTTTTTTTATATGATTCAATTCTTATATTAATTTGACCTTGTACATAATTTTTCATTCACTTAAGAGGGTAGTGGCAACTGACACGGCAACAAAAATCTTGTTTTGAAAAAATGACCATCGGTTGGTCGTATTAATTAATGAATGGCTGCAAAGAATCCCTAGGGTCAACGACTCGACGTAATAATCGGTCAGGAAGCTGGACGGTGACTTTATCCAGTGATTTCCGCGTACAGCCGAAAGGTGAAGCTTTTTTTGGTATGCCAATTAAAGATTAGTGGGATATCATTTCTAAAAAAAATATTTTCTACAAAGGTGATGCGCACAATGCCTGTAGGATAACAAAAACAAATATGTGATTTTCCAATAATTCAACAAACAGCTTATAACCACACGACACGTTGGAGTTTTGGAAAGATTGTCGTGATGGTTGAGTCACTTGTAAATTGGCAAAAATATAATTAAGAATGCATGCATGTAAAGGTTAACTTTTTGATTTGAAAATGTTGTACATGGTAAGCGAAAAAAAAAAAAAAAAAACATACTAAAGGAGCTCTCAGGAACATCATATTTGGACATAAATGTGGTTGAAATGGTTTTTATTTTTTTTTTCCTTTTTGGAAATTATCGTTGAATGCCCACGGTTTTGGTTCATGTTTCATCTTTTGCTTGATTGTATAGAGTAGAAATATTACCTTTTGGTATTAGTATGATTCACGCATTCAGCTTTGCCTAATGTAAACGATATACCTAACATATGCCAAAGTATTCGAACTTTGAGTGATCCATTTATCAAATTCTACAAAGATTATGATTTGGTTAGTGGCTGCTACTTTATTTAATTGATTAAATTTGTTGTCTAGTATAAGTCCTGAGTTCAAATCTTCCACATATTTTCTATTTACTTAACAATGATGTAATTTTCATTACTTTCTTTTTTTAATTAAATTTTCTATATTGAGATAAGAAAAAAAGGTAATACAAATTTTAAAAATGGATAAATGCTCTTGTAATTCCTATATTTTGAGTATGTACCCATTTCGCCTGTATATGTTTTATAAATTACCCAAAATAATACCCTTTTCTAAATTTGTTCTGTTAAGCAATTTATTTAATTATTTTCTATTTTTCACATGTTGCATGTCAGATTTGTTTGAATTTTGAGTTATACCATACGTAAATACTTTCTTGCCCTTGAAAAATCTGTTAACATATACAACAGTAACAACATTGGCATTTTGTATAATTTTCAAAAATATATATAAGAACTAATTGGATAATTAACTTAAGCTGTACACACTAATTAAGCATTTACCCTTTTGGAAACACATTTATAATACAACTTTTCTTTCTATTTTTTTTTTTGTTAAGCATTTAAGTTTTATGCTTCATTTACTTAATTTATATTTTATTTGTCATTTATTATTGATTTACAAGTTTTGTGTTGTATTTGTGTAACTTTTTGTTTTCTTTACCATTAATATACTAATTTATCACTCTTACGTTAATTTACTTATTTTGTCTTCCATTTACAATTTTATGTTCTATTTACATATTTTATGTTTTATTTTACATTTATGTTAATTTACAAGTTTTATGCTAAATTTATATATCTTATTTTTCATTTATATAACTCATGTTTATATACATTATTGATGGTATGATTTTATTCATGACATCATAGACTGACCCGATGTGGAATATAAGATATTTTCAGAAAGTTTGCTAAAGTGAGAAAATTGCATATGCCGATAATATTATAGAACTTTATGTAAGCAATTTAGGCAAAATTTAACATTTGAAATATAAAATGCAGAGATACTTAATCCAAAATTTAATAATTTATAAATTTAGAAAAAATTTAAATGCGAGTAATGCTAGCTAGACATCATCAATTTTATCCTACAAATTTTATTCTTAAACGATGAATCATTAATCCAAATTTTAATAATTTATAAATTTAGAAAAAATTAAAATGCGAGTAATGCTAGCTAGACATCATTAATTTTATCCTACAATTTTTATTCTTAAATGATGAATCATTTATCACAATCAAGTGGCTTATAGGATGATGCATTTAATTTACTTGTAAAATTTATAAGTGACACATTCTGTGCCACAAGAATGAATTAAAATAGCTTCAACCCATGTCATAGCTTACTTAAAAAGAAAATAGTTTAAATATATTTAAGTACCTACGCGTAAATATAATAAAGGAAGATCATGAAAAACTTAATTGAACTTTCTAAAAAACGGGTAATTTTTTAACTTATATTAATCTACTAATTTATATTTAATAGTTGTAAAATTATCGAAATTTCCTATATCAACTCAGTTGCAGTGAACACAGATATCTATCCTTGGAATAGACTTGCTGTATGGTAAAACCTCGATAAACTAATAGTCTTGGAACCATGGAAAATTTATAAATTAGTGAATATTAATTGATCAATAAATTAGTAAATTATTAATTTATTTAGATATTTCTTATTTTGGGAAAGATAGTCACATTTATACTATTGAATTACATTGATTTGGTACATATTATGTTTTATTTAAATATTTATTAATTGAATTAAATTTGTAGTAATAAAATTATTATACTGTTTTTTTTACATAAAATATGTTCATTCAATAGCTGTTATCATTTTGCAACAATAAATTATTCAATATTAGTATTCCTATGAGTGCTTTTTTTTGCGTGAGACGGGCTCAATATTTCATCTTTAAGATAAAAAAAAGAAGTGAAACCCCTATAATAATTTTGTTACTACCAATGTCACTCAATTAATAAATATTCAAATAAGTGGGACCTACAACAAAATAAGAATTTTTAAAAAGATTATTATCTTATAAATTTTATTGAACAATTAATTTACCACATTGTCCAAAAGTTAGGACTAGTAAAAATTATTATTTAATTGAAGTTATCAATTTATCAAATATTAATTTATTGAGATTTTTCACTTTACTTCCAAATATTTGAAATAATAGTCTTCCCTAATTAATACCTAAATGAACTCAAACTCCTCCATATAAGAAAAAGTAATGATATGCATACTTTATTGGGATACTTAGTCTGAATTAAAAATGATAAGATTTAATAATTAACCATCACTTAAGTCAATTAAATACGACTCATAAATAATACATATCACTATTTATGAAAATTTATTCATTATTTTTATTTAAAATTTTAAAATAACCATGTATAATCCCAACACTACATAAGATATATAAAATAGGTAACAAATACGTGACATAATGAATAAATTTATATAAATAATACATAATTCGATCTAACCATAAGTCCACAACATAGAACATTTGCACAGTTATTTTATCTTTTTTAGTGCACCATTTAAGAAAGTTTCAGAAAATGATTGGTTGATTAAAAAAATTAATCTCATTCTTTTTTTTTTTTTTAAAATGAGACAGGTTTTAGTGGTCACCGGCTCATTTGTCACTCAAGAGCAGCCAAATATTAACAACAACCGATCACTTATTTGAAAGCCTAATGTAACCAATCGAGGCCCACTTAAATACGTTTCATAAAAATATATTATTATTATTATTATTATTATTACGTTCAGAATTATTTTAAATACTATTACTAAATTCTTACTTATAAATTTAAGCTTTTGGGCTTAAGTGATTTTTATGATAATTTCTTTATTTAAACTAATTCCTAAGAACTTAGTAATTTTAAAGCAACTATTTTTGATTGGCCACGTAGTTTTGAATCAATGGAGAGAAAAGGACTAAAAAATCAATTTAAATTTTAACCATCCTTTATGTTAAGTAAAAAGAAAAATCTATTTATTTTAGCTCAATTAATTTATCAATGATCTCCTAATATATGTACATTATTATCTATAAATAATTGGAGATTTCAATCCCAAAACCAACATTTTTTCTTTAAAAATGTCTTCTTTACAATTATGTTTATATTTATCAGCCACCATTTTGTTTTCTCCTTTTCACATCATAGTAAAATGTGTAATAATAATAGGTGGTTTAGATGTCGAAAGATGAATCGATATTGGTGAAAAGATAGTGGCTACCCAACCGTCCAAATTCCGAAATCTTCATCTATATAAACCCTTCACCCCAAATTCATTAGCCCCGCAAAAACGTTTTCGTTTCCCTTCCTTTCCCTTCAAAGCACAGACATTCTTCTCTCTTTATAAAATTCAACCACCTTTATTTTAGTTTTATTTTTCATATGTGTATTTCAGAACTGGCAAACTCTAAAGCGAGCCCGGATAAGGAAGAAGAATACAACATTAGGGTTGTTAAAACCCTATATGATGCCTTAAGCTCATATGACGTTAAAACGGTTCACCGTTTGCTTACCTCCGACCTCGAGTGGTGGTTCCATGGCCCTCCTGTCCATCAGCATTTGATGCACATGCTTACTGGATCATCATCGTCATCAGAAGATAACCGTTGCTTCACTTTTGTTCCTCTCTCAACAGTTGCGTTTGGACCAACGGTCATTGTTGAGGGTCACAGCAAAGAACACTCCGTTTCATGGGTGCATGCATGGACCGTCGCTGACGGGATAATTTCTCAGGTTAGGGAGTATTTCAACACTTCTGTTACGGTCACCCGTTTCGGTGACCCGCAGCTGTTATCGTCACCGGCGGCACCTGTCACCCTTAGTAGTACTTGCCAGAGTGTCTGGCAGAGCAAGCTCTGTGACAATAACTCTGTGCCTGGTCTTGTTTTGGCACTTTAATTAATTTCTAATTACCTACTGTTGACTATTATTTGGCTTTAAAATGATCTTATGTAACATTAGTTTGGCAAAAGTGTGTGGTTTATGTGTATCTTTAATTTGTGAATGTAATATTATGGTGTTTGTATGGTTAATGAATATCCTTTACCTAGTTTTTTTTTAAATTAATATTATGGTGTTTAATTTTTAAGAATTAATTTGATTTAGTGCTAAACTAGTCCTTATGTTCAGTTTTTTTAATTATAATATTGTGATGAATATTTACTAGATAAAAATATAATTTAATTGAATCTTAACCGTAGATTATTATAAATGCACATTTGAAAAAAAATTATAGAAAATTTAAAACAATTTAGCTCAGTACTGGATTAAAACTCGACCAACAAACCTTAGTTTCCTTCAAATCTTTGACAATTATTGTTCAAGATTAGAGATATTAATTCCTAAAAAATTTGTCTCAAGCAGCAATAGGAGGTCTTTAATTTATCTATGAAGTAAGCTGAACAAAGGAATAAAAAAAAATTGAAGTGGGTGCACAAATATGTGTTATGTCAGGTATCGACGGATCCAGAATAGGATCAGTTGCGGCAGAGATCCTAACTAGCTTTAGGAAAATTTTAAATTAACTTCGAAAACGTCTTATTTTCTCTTAATTTTGTAAAAGTGTCTCATCTGAGTTTTGAAACTAAGAAAATACCCCAACAAATTTTGAAAATTTTAACTTGCTCCATCTCTAAAAGCCCAATTCTTTAAAACTTACAAGTTATTTTGATTTTATAAAATGTACTATCCATCCCTCTAGTGAGTAACAACTCACAGACAGAAAATAAACTAAAATAGAAACTTATATATATATGCATAAAAAAATAAACAACATTGGCATGCTCTATACTTAAATATACTAATTTTATTATCATAAAAAACTAACAAGTAACAAAAGTATACCTGGATGTGTCGTCTAATCTTATTAAACACCGATCCTCTACTCCTGTCATTACATTGCCACCACTACCAAGTGTATGCTATCCAAAACATGCATTAATGGTAAAACTATCATGCATCACATAAAAACTCGTTGAGGAGCATAAATATTAATTTTATTATAGTTATTGTGCTATTTATTGTTGTTGAACCAATGCTATTTTTATCTAGTTTGGATATTTAATTGGAATATTTACTAATACGTCACTGATCATTTAATGAATTATGTGTATGGTATTAATTAATTTTATTATTAGTTGTGAACCTATTACTTTTACAATCTACTCAATTATCACACATTCAATACGACATTAATAACTATCCCAATTGAATATTCAAAATGAATAAACATCGATATTACTCATTTTGAACGTGTCCTAATTGAACAAAAATTTCTGACCATGATCCATGACGTCAGGTACTTCTTTAAATAAAAGAATTGGAGAATTTAGGTAGCACAAAATCATAATTATGAGCCTAAAAAGGCGATCAGGACCACAGATTAATGTTTGATTGTATTCCAACTTTATCATTGTAATTAATTATGAGCCTAAAAAGGCGATTAAGAACGACAGCTTTGGTGGACGGTGGACCTCTGCGTATCAAAAAAAAAAAAATAGATCTGAGGTATTGGCCACTAATTATATTAAATAAAGAGATATTAATAAATCCATGATAAGACAAATATTTGTGAAATGAAAATGATGAACTGCGTTTTATAGAGCAGGCCCGAGAATGAAACGAAATTGAGAAATGATAAATGGGTGTCGACTTATAATTTTCTTAATTAAGGTCCGTTTGGGGCTATTCTTAAGTAGTAAGGCCACCACCGCTCAGCTGCTTGGCAGCTGAGTCTGACGGATCAATTTGGCTTTCTTTTTCGACAGCATTAGATAGATAATAATTCATAGAATTAATTTTTAAATTAATTATATTAAAAGGGTAATATAATTTTAACACAAATATGTTAAATTTTAATACTTATGTTTGTAAATGTTGAATTTTTAGCCCATAATTAGCGATTTGGTGATTTACCAAACATTAAATAATAATTGTAACTTTTTTCCACAACAACTATAGATTAAAAATTACTTTACCTCAATTCCAAATGAATCTTGGATAAATCAGCAATAATTTATTATTGTTTTTGTTATTGTTATTATTTTTTTAACTTTGTTTAAACATTGTTACTCTGTTAAATTATGAAGTAATTAATTACCTATTTGGTATGCCTCATCTAATGACCTTAAGTATTTATTTAATCTCATAAACTCTTATAAAAATTTATGTTATTATTTGGTTGTATTTTAAGTAGAACTATTTTACCTCTACTAACAAAAGCTCAAAATTTGGGATCTTGGGAGTAGAGGTTGATAGGCTTTTTAAAATATTGAAATATCTAAGGGCCTGTTCGGTATTGTTTCTGAATTTGTATTTTTTGAGAATGAAAATGAAACTGAAAAATAGTATTTTACAGTTACTGTATTTCGAATTTAAATATGCGTTTGGTATCATTCTCTATATCCTATATTTTAAAACTAAAAATAGTAATATGTGTTTGGTAGACATAATTGGAAATAATAGAACAGTGAATATCTGTTTGGTAGTACTATTTTTAAAAACAGTTTTACAGAACATTTAAGTCATACTTATAGTTAGAAAATCATTATTTAACTAATACATACACCAACATACCATAAATAATTTAAACAAAATAATTATAAAAAATACATGATGATAAAATTTTAGTATTAGCATTAATAAAAAAAAATTACATTGTCATTGTTTTTACACTATAATTAAGATATATATTATAACACATTATTTAAACAAAATAATTATAAAAGTTACATGATAGATATCATGCATTATGTGTCTCCTCCATAGATATACTTGAAGTCAAGCAATAGAAATCTCCTCCACACCGCTGAGATCCCCAACAAATTGTGCTTTTGATTCCAAATCAATGAACTGGTTGGACTTACTGGCTAAATGCGATATGCTAACTCTTCCCTGGCTCCTAATGTAGTTGGCTATAGCTTTCATCTCTTCTTGCAAGATGTATATGTATTTTCCTCTATTATCCATGACACCAAATGACACTAGAAAGTTACCCTATTCAAAGAGCAAATTCAAAATTAAATTCCTTAGCGAGCATTTTACAGAACATAGCCCCATATCATAAACCACCATTATTTAGTTAAAAGTTATAGCGCAACATTAGGAAGCAATATATTGTACGAAACTATGAAATTATGACATTATTAACCACAATGCATAAACACTATTTGCCTAATAGACAAATGTGTTTATAAAACAAATACTACAAAAACATCAGCTTCTTAAACTCATTGATCGAAATAACAAATATGCACATTTGTAGTCACAATTTAAAAATACTCCATCACTGCAACCAGTAGGTGAGATAAGAAGTAAATATTTTTGTTTACATAAAAAATATGACAAGTTTTACAAATCATATAATTCAATATTATAAGGTTACAAGCCCTCTATACATGCTTTTTTATTTATGTATTATATATACATTTATATTCTTAATGAAGGCTTCAATATTGATTATAGAGATCGACTGTGCAAATATTTAAACTGCTGCATTTCATAATCATACATCATTGTCTCCCTAATTGCATACATACTCTAAGGGTCACTGGATAATAAGCAAAGACAAAGAAATATGGACAATATTATTGGAGTTAGCCAGGATTGTCTAGCTTGAATATGATCATATATACCATCATCAATGCATAACGCCAATACCACATCTCACCCAAAATCTCACTCCATACTTTCAATCAAGATTTACTCAAAATAAAAAAAAAATCCAGCAGCTGATAATAGTAGAGACAGAGCCGAGAGAGCAGCAGCAGTCGTGACAGAGCAGCAGCTATAATGGCCGAGATTGAGCAGTCGCGGTGAAGACAGAACAACGATGGCAGCGATGGAGCAGCGATGGCAGCGGAGACGAAGCAGCTACTGCAACAGAGATGGAGCAACAGCGGCGGCGGAGACAGAGCAGCAGCAGTGGCCCAGATGAAGCGCCGGCGGCGATAGAGATAGAATACAGCAGCTGATCTGGCCAGACCAAAAGAGAGTAAACGCTTAGTAAATCGGGAGAGACAAGGAGAAATAGTGGAAGAGATAAGGCCGAAGAGATAAGTCGAAGACGATAAGTTGAAGAGATAAGGATAAAGAGACAGTTTGTTTTTTAATTTATTTTTTAGTTTAGTTTTGGAATTTGTAGAGAACATGTTAAACATGTTTTCACTTTGATAGTTATAATTGTGAATCTCAAATTACTTATTTTACAATTTATTTTTTGAAATTTTGGCACCAAACACGTATTAACATAGATTCATAAAAAGAAAATGAAAATAGGACGCACAAAACGTTACCGAACAGGCCTTTTACGATCTTTTATATTATTCATAACATAACTTTAAAAAACTTATCTATTAAAATAATTTTATAATTTTAATGAAAGCTTTCATTGACAAACAAATAATTAATTTTTTTTATAAAAAATCTATTTGTAAAAACTCTACTAACAAAAACTTTAACTACATAAACTTTGCTTAAAAAATTATATCAAATGGAGCCCAAAAGCCTACTAATGGACTTAAAACTTTTGAACATATGAGTCCAAAGATACAAGCACAGTGATACTATAATGGGCTGAAAATATCTTACTAAACACCGGCCCACTTTATCATCAACAAAATGGATTAAATTACACTTCAACAAAAATTTTATGTATAATTTTAATTGGAGCCTTGAATTTTATGTAGAAATTTAATTCAAGCCCATGATTAAATATTTTTTAATATTACATTACAATTAGAAATCTATAAATAGATGATGTGATCTAAGAATTAGGATACTCGCATACCACATATAAGAAGACCCAAATTCCTAACTTTAGGAATGAAGCTTGAATTTGTCAACTATCAAATCAATGAGTGGTTGACCTCAACTAAATAAATATATTTCAAAATGAGAATACCTAAGATTAATTCGAAGGAATCTTGAGAAAGAGTATTACCATTTACATATATAGTTGAGATACATAATTTGTATCGCACGTGATATGGCAAATGACTTATAATTCATTGATAAGTGATGTAAGGTTGTCGAATTAAAGATGGAAAATAAAATTGTCTAACCTATGACAAGTTTTAAACATTGGTTTTAATGTATTACAGTAATTTTTTCATATTTTCTTTTTGAATTTCATCTACCCACTTGGATTTACCAATAGAAATTCTAAAGTATTAATTTTTCTAATATTATATACAATTCAGTCAAAGTCTAGTACAATAGAAGTTGATTTAAATGTATAATTAACCCAATACATAAAGTCTAGTATAATTGAAGTCCATCGTAATAATAAACTCTCACAGCTATTAGGGAGACTCAAACCTTCCACTTTAAAGATAAGAGAAAAGATGTGCTGATAAACCAAACTAAGGTGTTATTAGCTTTTTAACATAATAATTTTGAGTCGCAATTAGTGAAAAATTTGGAACTTAAATTCTCTCATTAGTTTAGGGTAATTTTTCCTTTAATATCTAGAATATGGGTTGTTGCCAATTAGTACACATATTTTAAAAACTTATTCAAGATGTTCTTGTCATTACTTTTTAGTTATCGAACACGACTTTTCAATGATAAAATAGTCTTTCTATTGGACAAAGATTAAAGTTAAAATAAATCTAACATACAACAAGTGAAAGGTTGAGAACAACTAATTGGATTTTAAGGAAAATCGGTATACAATATGAATACATTTAGTAACTTTTAAAGTACAAGAACTAGTTGAATAATCAACTCTACCTTATGAACTAAAAGAGCCTTCACCCTCATTCTTACAAACACCACAGTTTTATAACCAAATAAGATTGAGGAGGATGAGAAGAAATTCAATTAATGGTGCATTACTTCTCAAATTGGGGAATCAAAATTCAGAATTAGAATCATTGATAGCGTTTACTTCACAAAATAGAGATAGGAATTGGAATAGAAATCATGGGGCCAACCCAAATTTGAGAATGGAAAATAGAAGATTGATTTTCAAGGGGGAGTGAGAATCAATCTCCCATTCCTTAGATCGACCATTTTACCCCTTCAAAAAAAAAAATGCCCATTTTGTTCTTAGCTCAAAAAAATTATTATAACTAATTAATTAATTAATTAATATATTATAATTAATTATTACAATTAATTAGTATATTACTATAGTTAACTAATATATTTTGAAATTTGATTATCATTATTATTAATGATAAAAAATAATAAAAATTAATTATTATTATTATTAATGATAAAAAATTTTACAATTAATTAATATATTATTAAAAATAATTATTAACAATCATAATTTTTGAATAAATAATCACAATAATTAACATACAAAATAATAATTTTGATAATATTTCATTAAGTACTTTTAAGTAATTTGTTACAATCTCACTTATTCCAATTTTGATTTTTAGACAAATAAACACATTAATAGCAATCCAGCTCATTTCGATTTCAATTCCTATATTTCAAGTAAAAATTTATTCTAATTATTATTTTCTATTCTCATTGCAGTCCATTTGGATCCCTACCTATTCCGATTCTTACCCATTTTGATTTTCATTTAGTAAACACATCATAATAATTCACCAAACATCCACTTAGAATAATTTGTAAAGTATAACAAGTTTGAGAGTAAATTTCTCTTTTGTCTTTAAGGTTATGATATAAAATTATTGTTTATATTTAAAAAAATTCATTGAAACATTTAAGTCATTACTTCTATCATTAAAGAATTTCGACTTTTCAAGGATAAAGTAATTATTTTTTCGATTATAACACAAAATTTAAACCAATCCAACATGAAACAAGTGGAAAAAAATTAAGTAGATTTTTAGTAAAATAAATATACAATGGATGTTTTAGTTGATTTTTAAAAATATAGGGATAGGCTGGGTAATCGGTTTAAAAGCATAGGGACTAAATGATTATTAAATATGATGAATATTTGGTATTAAAATGAATATTGATAATTAGTTAAATATGGGCTAATTTTTTTAAAAAGAAATATTGAATTGTAGTAATCAAATTAATCATTATACATGGATAAAATTGAAAAGAAAAAAAAAATATTAGTGGAACAACTAAGGAAAAAATACCGTACATGGAAATCGGGCAGTGGCCCCTGACCCGTTAAAGGTCAGAATTTCATTTGTCTTATTTATAATTGGATCGAAGGTACTAACGATTTTGTAAATTTGCCCGAATAAGTTTAAATGTTTTCCGTATACCCCCTACTTCATGAACCGCTTAAAAAATTTGGTACCTTTACTATAATTTTAGACTCCTAACAACAATCCCAAACGAGCTCTTGTACTACTAGTTCATGAATGTAATACTACAGTAAAGAATTTATAAGCAACATGAAAAATTATTTTCAAATATCAAAAATTGAATTTCTAAACTGATTTTATTACTTTCAATTTATAACAACTAACTACTGCTGATATTTGTAATAAAACCAAATCAAGGTAAACCTAAAAAATAATAACAATGAATGTGATATTTTTCTAAAGTAAGGAATATCTTTATAAACTAATTATTTTATTAATTTATCAATAAATTAATCTGCATTCAATTAATAGAGTTTTCTAGGCCATAAGGCTATTAATTTATTAAGATTTAATTGTAACTAGATCTCAAGAGACGTGGCATGTTACTTGTAATTCGTTGATAGATGTTGTTAAGATTATCAAGTTAAAGATGAAAAATTAAGTCAATAACATTTGGTGATATATTAATTAGGGTAAAACTTTGGTGAAAAAATATATTGTTATATTATTTTCTGTTTTTTTAAATTTCAGACTAAAAATTTTCGATAATATAAACATTTTAAATTCAAATTTTAAAACATTAATTTTGAAATTATTGTAGTAATTTTTATTTTAGTCCCTAAGATTTGGATTAATTATTTGATAGTCCATATTTTAAATAATTATTCAGGTGGTCAATAGCATTAGTTATTCTTACAGTAGTTGAAAATATCACTTTTACGGATAAAACGGTATTTCTGTCTTACAAAAATTAACGTTCAAGACAAATCTGACATGGCATAAGTGAATAGTAGAGAATAACTAAGTATATTTTATAAAAAATAGATACATACTAGAGATGTTTTCAATAATATTAGAAAATAGAAGAGTTAACTAAAGAATTTAGCTCAACCTTTAGGACTAAATGAGTCTTCACTCTCATTTTTAAAACAGATAAGGCAAAGGAGGATGGGAATGAATTCTAATAATTCACTTACAAATGAGGCTGGGAATTTTTCTACACAATTAGTTGTGTAAACAAACCTCACTTTTAAAATATATTTACAATAAATTCTCATTATTTTTAATAAATGCAAATCAATAAAAAATTTACATAATTAATCAATTAAATCCTTCTTATAATTATTTTTTCTTACTAAGGTTTTTTACTCGACTATTTTACCCTTATGACATAAACTGGGCCAATTGCCCTAATAAATGTGTTCATTAGGGGTGTTCGCGGATTGTAAATTTTTAATCTAATCTAATTCACGGATCGGTGAAAACTTAATACAAATCTAATCTATACGTCTACGAATCAGATGCGGATTTAACTCAATTCATATCTAATCCACTATTTTGTGGATTTTTTTGTAGACTAAAATTTTTTAATTTTGTCCAATCCACGAATTACCTAGATAAAAAAATTTAATATAAAAATAAATTTACTACCAATCAAATTCAAAATTAAATAAGATTTAAATAAATTAATTTTTTAAATAAAGTTAGAAAATACAATAAAAATTTTAAAATATAGCACACCAAAAAGTAAAAATCTCATTTGTTTAAATCATTATATGAAAAATAATTGTTTAAGAAGTTATATTTTGTTTATTTAATTATTTTTTATTTTATATTATTATCGAATAAGATATAATATGGTGTTAATGTAACTATATTTTAACTTATTTATATTTAGTAAGACTAGTGTCATATTTAAAAGTTTAATTTTTAGTTAAATAAATATTTTTTTTGCGGATTCGCAGATTCTTGTGGATTTACATAAATAAATCTATATCCAATCCACTGAGCTGCAGATTTTTAAAATTTCAATCTAATTCAATCCACCAATCCACATATTTAATTTTTACGGATTGAATTTTTACAAATCAGACAGATTGAGCAGATCGGATTGAATTCTGAACACCCATAGTGTTCGTGTATCTAATAGTTTATTTATTTAATTTTATGACTTATACTCTAGTCTTTTTAAATGAAATCTAACAATTTTCATTGCCTTGCATGTAAGTGATGTAAATTTAACAGCTTTACATTAACAAATATTTTACATAAAAACATTTAGTTTATGTTGTGACCCAAATCCTTAATTAGATAAGATGTGAAACACCCGAAGACATTGTTATGAACTCAAGACTTAAGCAAGATTAACAAAACAATGAATTTATTAATAAACAAACAATAAACGATCAATGACAGAATCAAAACAAAAAGAATTTAAGTGGTTCAGCACTAGATATCGGTACCTACATCCACTGAGAATACAGAACAAATGATTCACTATATCTATCGAGAGCAAAAGCTACTAGGTCTTAGAGATTATTACAGAGATTCAAAGAATGGAATTTTTTCTCTTTACAAAGTTCTCTTACTCCTCAATGACCTCTCTAAAGATACTAACAGAATCAACCTTTATTAACGTTGTTTCTAGATTTTGTTACAAGCCTAGTTGGTTTCTAATAGGTCCCAGTCAAGGCCTTTATAATTTGCAGAGCGAGCTGCGTTCTCTTTTGGTGAGAACAGACCACAGTAATAAAGATTGAAATTGATTGTCTTATTAAGCATATGCTAAGAGTTTAAATACGCTGACGAACAACTCTTTCTGAACTTACGACTACTATTTCTGGATAACTACAAAATAATAGCTACAAGTGATCTCCACTTATTCAACTAACAATATAAAATAGTAAAATAATAGCTCTATTAATAGAATAAAATAGCAAAATAATAGGTCAAGCTGTAAACGAACTCGTGACCCAATCTGATGCATGCAAGTACATGATAGCCAATGGATACGAACCAAGTCTTCAGCAATTCTTGATTAGCCGTCCTCGTCAACTCAATGCATGCCCCATGCACGATATCTTCATCCCATGTACTTATGATTCTTCACAGGAATACGTTGAGACCCTTTCCTTCACTGGATCCTTGCCCTCAACTTCCAATTTAATGAGCCTCTCTCGAAGCCCATTGGTATTTTTCCAGTTGCTTCGTCAGCTGGTAGGCGGCGCCATTTCACCAAACCTTCCTCTATGAATTTGGTAATCTTTTCGCCTAACATGTATCCGGTATTGCTTCTGTCTCCAAAATCATTTCCACCCTTATCAGTAAAAGAAGGCAAGTCAGGACTTGCGGCACATGAGTCCCTACCTTCTTTTTAAGTAACGAAACACGAAAACATTGGATGGATTCGGGATCCAGCTTGAAGCTTGAGTTGATAGGAAACCTTGCTAATTCTTTTTCCAATCAAGTAAGGACCATGGAATCAGCTTGCTAATTTTTAAGATGCTCTATTAAAGACTCTATGTTTGCAGTAAGGGTGAAGTTTAAAGTAAATCAAGTCTCTCTCTTGAAGTTCGATGTCGCATCGATGACCATCAGCTATCTGTTTCATACAGTTGTTGGCAGTATGCAAATGTTACTTAAGTTGGGGCAGCAAGTCATCTCGTGATTTGAGGCTTTAGTCTACTTCATTCACCAGAGAGGTGCCAACTTGGTAATGAGGATTGGAATGGTGGACGCATGACAAGTCGTATTGTACGAGAACTCTTCCTGAGGAAGCATAGAACTCCACTCCTTGGGTTGTCGATGGACAAAACAATGAAGATATTGTTCAACACACCTATTGACCATTTCTGTTTGGCTATCGACTTGCGAGTGGTAAATGGAACGCATCTTTAGTTGCATACAAGATAATTTGATGAACTCCTACCAAAAGTTGCTAATAAGCACTGGATCCCTGTCACTGATGATGGACCGCAGCATGCTATAAAGCTTAACCATTTTTTCTATAACTCTGTCAGCCATCATCTTAGCTGTAAAGGATGAGCCATAGCCATGAATTATGTTGATTTACCGAGTGCCCCCAAGGGCGTGGACGAGTTGATTGGCAGTGTAGTTATCGCCCCACACACTTGTGTGGACTTGGGTTCGATCCTTGGGGGTGGTAAGAAGGGTAAAAGTTGATTTAGCTTTACCCATCTCCTTACCTTTAAGAAAAAGAAAAAAAAATGTTGATTTACCGAGTCTATCGACCATAAAGAGAATGGTATTCTTGCTGTTGGATGAACGAAGTCCTTTGATAAAATCTATGGTGATGTCATCCCATACTTGGCGTGGAATAGGTAAGGGCTGTAGAAGTCCTGCTTGTGCTTGTGACAGCGTGTCACTTTTCACCTTTTGACAAACATCGCAGGAAGACATATAATTCTCCACCACTAGACACTACAAGAAAAATAGTTATTTTTCACCAATATTACTAATTGCAGGAAAATTTTAGTTGTAAATATGATTATTTTCGATTGTAAAAATTAGTTCATCGCTAAAAGAACAAAGTGATGTTCCATATTTTCAATGGGGGAAAACGGTTAAAAATAAGTTAATAATTAATCACTAATACTTTTTTTTTTTTGGAAAATCAATGGTGTGAATACCATTTTCAACAATAGGAAGTTACTGTGGAAAATGAAATAATATTTTCAATAGCTTTATTAAATTTGTTACAAATACATGATTATTTATAACCACACTGTTTCAGAATTGATAATAGAAGTTTAATTTCAACCAAATATGAAGTCGGTTGAAAATAAGTAGTGAAATTTTGAAATGTTTGGCAGTAAGTATTGGCACCACTGTTATTTGCAATGGCAAGAATTCAACAATAAAAAATATCATATCTTTTTTTACCAAATATCAAGGTAGTTACAAGTGAGCATTATAATTAATTAGGTGGTATAATTTGAGCTATGACATTTTCAACTTGCTAAACTTGTGGTAGAAATAAGTTACTATTTTCGATGATTTTTAATCATTACCAAAAATACATTAATATTTACAGCTATGCTAGATAATTGATTGAAATAGTATGAAATTTATAAGATTAGTTTTTAAGGGGGAAAGATTGCGCCAATACTATTATTTATTAGTATTAAATAAGAAAAAAAATGTTCAAATGTATTTTGTTAGACTTGAACTCTTGGCCACTTGTCTTCATTGTCAAATAGAAACCAATTGGATTATCATTAGAAGATGTAATAATAATAAAAATTTAAAGTATATATATTTTTACATTTACTGTATGTGATCTCCAAACTTTTGTTTAGAAATAATGATAGCTTGAGTATAAAGAGACAATTGAATTAAATAGATCTTTGTTATTTTTCCTATAATTTGACCTTATACATTTTGAAGCAATTAACTTGATTACTAATATAATTTTCATGATCATAGTATACTTAAAACCCATTAAGACATGTCTAATGTACATTAATATTATTATTATTTTATTTATATTGTTTTTATCACTCGATTAGTATTTATATAATGTTTAATTCGTGCAATTTACTTTTAAATATAAAATAAACATTGGAAAAAAATTTGAGATTAATGTTAACAATGAGAGTATAAGAAATGTTCGAACCATGTTCAATCTTAGGCGATTGGATATATGTTAATGTACAATATTATAGATTGAGTTATATATATACATGAACATAAAAAAATATATTTTCATATTAATTTGATAAGGCAAATGAGTTTGATTTATAAGATATGTTAACATGAAATTTGTAATTTTGTTTCATGTTGTTGGTATTCATGTTCAATATTTCATAGTAGATATTAAACATATAATCTTCAAACATATATAATGATATATGAACTTTGCTTCAAAGAAGGAACACACAATGAAGGGTATCACATGAATTATATAATATTATTAGCTATGTTATATCTTGTAATTACATGATTAGCAACTTCTACTAATAATTAAGGAGTTACATTAATTGTTCACTCATAGCTTCATAAAGTTAATCATTTAAAGCTTGAAGATATCATTATACTTAATTAAGAGTGAGCACATAATATAGTTAGGAGACTATATTATATATATATTTGCATACATATTGCACAACACATGGTTGAAGAAAGTTTATTAGAAACAGTTGCTGTCCTCACTTCCCATTTTCCTCGACAGTGTTGCTCCACGTGTCCTTCACTATTTTTGTTTTTTTAATGTGCATGCGACACATTGTACAATCATGCGCACCATTAATTTTTTTTATTTACTTTATATATTATATCATCATCCACAATTGACTCGAAGTTTCTTTGTTTCTCTTTTTTCGTTTTTTGCTCTTTTAATTGCCAACACAATAACACAATAATTTAAAGTGTTTGTTTTTGCATTTGATGCTCTCTCCATATATGATGAATATAATAATCTAATCATATAAAAGTGACTTTTCTATTCATACTCTTGTTATATATAAGTCTGTGCACTAAGTTTGAAATTAATTTGATTCGGATGAGTGGGTTAGATTTGGTGTAGGTAAATCTAATCACTGGATTTATTTAAATCTCATGCAATAAATTTAATTTCAACTTAGTTAAATAATTTTATTTCACAATGTTGAATGTAATGAATCATTTCTTTTTCTTTTGTGTAGAAATCTAGTAGAACAAGTGCATCGAACTGTAACAAACCATCTAAAGTAGTGCATACAACTGGATCAGTTAAGATGCTGAAGAAGAAAAAGGAACTGGTGAATGATCATAACTGTCATAAATTTCATTATATTTATATCTTATCATATAAGTGCATTAAAGGATTACCTTTGCTGTTGGAAAATAATTATTTTGATTTTTAATATTTCATTTTTTATAATAGGAATTAATTAATTATGCATTACTATTATTATTGTTATTGTATTGATAGGCTAAGCAAAATGGGAATGAGCCTAGTCCAATAGATTCTTTTGAAATGTTTCATGTGCGAAAGGATGGAACTTGGCCTAGTGATAAAGCGAAAGAACTACATGTATGTTATTTTTTTTTAATTTCAAATGTCTGTATTATTATCATTATTGGATATGTTATACTTATCCAATTATTGTGTTCATATTTTGCTAAGGCACAAATGATATCAAAGAGGAATGAATTAGATGAGTCATCTGATGAGGTCCCACTGAGAAAATAATGAGATATATATCTTAATGTAACAGGAGGTGTTAAGCATGGTCATGCTCTTGGAGGCCTCAAAACTGAAGATGTATATGGATCCACTTCAAGTCGACCATGTAACAAAGAGAAATATATACAACGTGAGGAGTTTTTGTTGAGTACTTTGAAAGTGGTGCAAGAGCAACTGACTATTGTACAAAAAAAGTGGAAGAGTTAGAAGCAAAGCAATTTCATTTTCAACCTATTGTGGATTCCTCTTCAATGGTATAACGTTATTTTTAATCTCAATTTTTTTTAATTGACATAATTCATTATCACTTAATTTTTTTAACTATTCATTTAATTTTTGTTCATAGGATCCAACTGGAAAATTGAATGCAAATGATTATGGCGGTGCAAATTCTGATGATGCTGGTGGTTCTGATTCAGATGACAATGGTGGTGCTAATTCAAAGGATGACGGTGATGCAAGTTTAGATGATGATGGTTATGGTGATTCAGAAAACAATGTCGATGCTGATTCGGATGGTTTTGATGATATTTGATATTTATATGATTTATGGCATTTGAAAATAATATACTAATGCTTTCTTTTTTTATTATGAAATGTTTTTGGACAATATGAATGTTGACAATTTCAATTGAATTGTTTAGGAGAATTCATTCATTGATAATAATGTTGGTTGAATAAAATCTATTTTCAATAGTCATATGTTCTTAGCAATTGTATTAGACAGTTGAAACAATTGTTGTTCCAATTGCTAGTGGCAATTAATAAAATAAATTTCAACTATATAGATTATTTTCAATTGTCTATCCCTGTTAAAAGTAGAGAATTTCCAACAAATATATGTTATAAAAAATATTACTTTTCTGATGGTGAATACATTATTTATAATGGAACAATTCAATTGCAAATATTACTTATTTCGACTAATATGTAGTATTTTCAATTGCAAAATCAATTAGAAAAACATGTATTTCCAACTATAGTTTAGTTTTTTTTTGCTGTTTTTCCCCATCAAAATTAATGTATTTCCAATGGTCATATTTAATTGAAATTGCTATTACAATAGCTACCACAAGAGCCAATTGAAAATAGTATTTTTGATGGCTCAAAGGGATCATAAAAATTGTTCATTAGTTGTGTGTCCATATTATTTATGACATATATTTTCCATTTTTCCATGGCTAATGTCGCTCGAAAAAAGCATATTTACGATGGCTTATTGAAAAAAAAGTATTTCTACCCAAGCTATTATCGACGGTCAGCGACTACCTTTAGCCGTTGAAAAAACACATTTGCAATGGCATTTTACTTGTTTTGACTGTATTCAACAATCACAAAAAATAGTTTTTCTTGTAGTGAGATGCATAAATGGGCAAGTCATTTGTTTGTGTGCAATACTTCAAAATGGCCGCCAATTGGTGAGTCATGTAACTCAGGTAGAAGATGAGTAATTATTGATGAGTTTAGAGGTATCACCACATAATTCTTGCCATGAGTAAAGAGCACATGTTTTTGTATTGGCCATGTTCCCAATTTTCTCTATATATGAATGCCCAATAGCAGCTTTTTTGATCTCATCGCATATGTGAGCTTACGAAACAAATAGAACATTAAGAGATAGACTGTTCCCCACTTGTTAATGCGTTAGCTGTTGAATTTTCTCGACCTAGATTAGAAAGTCTTTCGTAGTCTTATCCCAAGAACGTGGCCACATATTTTTGCTTCTCCGGAGTAACTATATGTTGCTCCAATAAATATTTGAGGCTTCATTGGCCAATTTGGATGCAGAATTTCCATCCCAAAAAGTTTAGTCTCCAGGTGCATATGGATTGGATAGTGGCTAACATCTGCTTAGCATTAATGGACCATGATTGTATTGACACCCCGAAGGCTCGTCTTATATAAGGCTCGTTTTAATTTGTAGAATTTTTTTTCTTTATTTATTTATTTTATTTGTTTCTTTGTAATTTTTTTTATTATTATTAAAAAAAAAGAGAAAAAAAAAGTGAATTTACATTTTGAAGTAGGTATTATTTTCTTTTCTTTTCTTCTCTTCTTTAAATTTCTGTAATTTAATTTTCATGTTATTTTTTTTTATTTTGTGAAATCGGCAGGTTCAACCGCCTCTTAATTTATTTTAATTTGTTTCACGTATTTTCTTTTCTATATATAGCACTTGAGTTATTTTCATAGGAAAATTGTAACAGCGTAATAAGGTTAGTATTGTAATTTCTCCCTCTTATTTATCTTTATTAATTTTGTTATCATTTTTTTTCATTTGCATGCATGGTCGTAGGTCAAAATTACTTAATCTTGAGCCTATAGATTTTGAATTAGAAAAAACACTTCGCACACACAAGCACGTTACAATTAAAAATAAATTTGAAATGGATTTGCAACCAGCACCACAAGAGAGGCCATTTAAGGACTACTTCAGTCCCTTAGCTAACTTGAGCACATCATGCATACGATACCCAAATGTAGCTGCTAGGAGTTTTGAATTAAAACCTAGTATGGTAAATTGTCTCCCAACATTCTATGGCCTAGAAAATGAAGATCCATATAATCATCTGAATGATTTTCATGCTATTTGTCAAACTTTTAAATATGAGAATTTTTCAGATGATGATGTTAAGCTTAGATTATTTCCATTTTCTTTAAAGGATAGAGCTCGTTCATGGTTCAATGCATTGCCTGCTAATAGTATTACATCATGGGAACAAATGGTAACAAAATTTTTGAATAAATATTTCCCAGTATATAAAACCAATGCTATTCGCAGGGAAATTTCAGAGTTTACCCAAAGAGAAGATGAACAATTTTTCGAAGCATGGGAGCGATTCAATGGGTTACTCCTAAAGTGTCCACATCATGGGTACGAAAAATGGCACCAATGCCAATACTTTTTGGAGGGATTATTGCCGAATGTGGAAGAATGGCTAATGGCAACAAGTGGAGGAGAGCTAATGTCAAAAAGTGCATCAGAGATTTGGGATTTTTTCCAGCGACAAGCGGATAATTCCCAACAACGGAGTCGTTCACTCAGGAGTACTAGAAGAGTTAAGGGAGTGAATGAGGTTCACATCATGCGAGTCAAGTTCGAAATTAAAGAAGTCAAAGACATAGTTGAAGGTCTTTCCCACAAATAAAGATCGTTAACAGCTGCTAAATTAACGGAACTACATGACCAGGACTCATACTCAGATCAAGCCAATGCCATAGGTGTAATGAGAAAGCCATCAACCTACAACCCTTACTCCAACACATATAATCCTGGATGGAGAGACCACCCTAATTTTTCATGGTCTCAAGGATTCCAACAGAATGACCAACCCGGCTCCACTCCACTCCACCAATGCAACCAATTCCTCAAAATCCTCAAGCCTCTCAACCCCATTTAGACCATATAATCAGAACCCAAACTATTCTCAACCTAGACCATGGGAGGATGCATTTCAGAATTTCAAGAATCTTACTTACTCCAAAATCAAGCAACAAAACCGCACCATTGATGAACTGCGAAATGAGATGAGAGCGGGTTTCAACTCACAAACCCAATCGCTTTTGAAACCTTGAAAAAATGGTGGGACAACTTGCTTCTTCATTGAAACCTTGGCAATGATTGTTGAGAAAGGAAAATTCCCAAGTCAACCAAAGGCCTAATCCTAAAGGAGTGCATGAAGTAAGTACCAGTTCACCTCAACAGCATTGAGAGGTCAAAGCCGTCATGACCTTGCGAAAAGGAAAAGAAGTCGACAACAAAGTGGAGATGCCGGTACCAAAAACAACTCAAATTGTACCGGTAAATGAAGAAGACTCATCCTCAGAGGAGAAAGAAGAAACCAACCCACAAGAATACGTTCCAAAAGCTCTATTTCCCCAGAGGTTAGTTAAAGCAAAGAAGGAAAAATCTACAAGTGAGATTTTTGAAATCTTTAAACAGGTAAGTGTTAACATCCCTTTACTTGATGCTATAAAACAAGTGCCATCTTATGCCAAGTTTCTTAAAGACCTTTGTACTAAAAAAAGAAACATTCATGTTCAAAAGAAGGCATTTTTAACAGAAAACGTTAGTTCTATATTCCAACACAAACTTCCTCTAAAATACAAAGACCCAGGCTCCCCCACTATCTCATGTAGTATAGGGAACTACACAATTGAGAATGCTTTGTTGGACTTAAGAGCTAGTGTAAATCTGTTGCCTTACTAGTATTTGTGAAACTTGGACGGGAGAATTACACCCAACTTCAGTGGTGTTACAACTTGTAGATCGGTCCATGAAAAAACCTCGTGGTATTGTGGAGGACGTGCTTATACAGGTAGATAAGTTTTATTTTCCTGTTGATTTTATTGTAATTGACACTCAACCAGTCCGAGATTGAAAAGCGGATCCCCATTATCCTAGACGACCTTTCTTGCAATCGCCGATGCTCACATTCAATGCAGAACTGGAAATATGCAGTTGTCTTTTGGCAATATGACGATGGAACTAAATATTTTCAACATCGCCAAACAACCTCACAATGCAGATGATGAAATTGTTGATGTGGATTGGATAGAAGAATTAATTGATAATGCTTTTCTTTCAAACCTCAGTGATGACCCTTTACAAACATGTTTAACTCACTTTGGTTTGGATTTTGATATTGACAGATCAGTAGATGAGGTTAACGCCTTACTTGATTTAACACCATCCATGGACATTAACAAATGGAAGTCAAGAGTGGAACAACTAGCACCATCAGAGAAGAAACTCAGTACGTCATCAGAATCACCACCAAAACTCGAGCTTAAACCATTACCCGACACTTTGGAATATGCATTTTTGGGAGAAGAAAGCACTCTGCCAGTAATCATTTCATCATCCCTGAATAAAGAACAAAAAGGTAAGTTGTTGGAAGTTTTGAAAGTGCACAAAGGAGCATTAGGATGGACCATAGCCGACATAAAAGGTATAAACCCAGTGGATATTATGCATTACATTCACCTTGATGAAAATGCTAAACCTACCAGGGAAATGCAATGTCGGTTAAACCCTAACATGAAAGAAGTTGTTAGAACTGAAGTCCTTAAACTATTAGACGCAGGTATCATTTACCCTATTTTTGATAGTTCATGGGTCAGTCCTGTGCAAGTTGTCCCCAAAAAGTCAGGAGTCACAGTAGTTACCAATGCTGATAATGAATTAATACCTACTAGAGTAACTACAGGATGGCGTGTATGCATTGATTATAGAAAGTTGAATTCTGTCACACGTAAAGATCATTTTCCTCTACCATTTATTGATCAAATGCTTGATAGATTAGCAAGTCATGAATTTTATTGCTTTCTAGATGGCTACTCAGGATATAATCAGATTCCCATAGCACCAAAAGATCAAGAGAAAACCACTTTCACTTGCCCTTTTGGCACTTTTGCATATAGGAGAATGCCATTTGGATTATGTAATGCACCAGCTGCATTTCAACGATGCATGTTAAGAATTTTTTCTGATATGGTTGAACGATTCCTTGAAGTCTTTATGGATGATTTTTCTGTTTTTGGTGATTCATTTGATCAATGTTTACATCATCTAACACTAGTTCTACAGAGATGCATAGAGAAGAATTTGGTCCTAAATTGGGATAAATGCCATTTTATGGTAAAACAAGGTATTGTTCTTGGTCACATCATTTCTAGCGAAGGTATTGAGGTTGATAAGGCCAAGGTGGATCTCATTTCCAATCTTCCTCCACCTAAAACAGTCAGAGAAGTAAGATCTTTCCTTGGGCATGCAGGTTTTTACAGACGTTTCATTAAAGATTTTAGCAAAGTTTCTAGACCTTTATACAATTTACTTGCTAAAGATGTACCTTTTGTCTTTAATGATTCCTGTCTTGTGGCATTTAAGAAGCTTAAGCAGTTGTTAACATCATCACCCATCATTCAACCTCCAAACTGGAACTTACCATTTGAGCTTATGTGTGATGCATTTGATTATGCAGTAGGAGCAGTATTAGGACAAAGAGTTGATCGAATTCCCCATGTCATTTACTATGCTAGTATGACATTAAATGATGCACAGTTGAACTATTCAACCACTGAAAAAGAAATGCTAGCAGTGGTGTTTGCATTAGAGAAATTTCGATCTTATCTTATTGGTTGTAAAATAATTGTTTTCACAGATCATGCTGCTCTTAAATATCTTCTCACAAAGAAAGATACAAAAGCTAGACTAATTCGTTGGGTGCTACTTTTGCAGGAATTTGACTTTGAAATCAAGGATAAGAAGGGCATAGAAAATGTTGTTGCAGACCATCTCTCTCGTCTAAATTTTGATACAATTACAAAACCATTTCCACTAAATGAATCATTTCCAGATGAACAACTAATGAGTGTGGAAGTCTTACCATGGTATGCTGATATAGTTCATTATCTTGTTACAGGTAAACTTCCGGAGCATTGGACTAAGCAGGATAAGGCCAAATTTTTTGCAGAAATAAAGAATTTCTTCTGGGATGACCCCTATCTGTTCAAGTATTGTGCAGATCAAATTATCAGACGATGTGTCCCAGAAAATGAATTTCAAAATATCATTTCATTCTGCCATGAACAAACGTGTGGAGGCCATTTCGATCTAAGAAAAAAACAGCTACTAAAATATTACAATGTGGTTTCTATTGGCCAACTATATTTCGAGATGCTTACATTTTTTGTTCTTCATGTGATAGGTGTCAACGAATGGGGAGCATTACACGAAGGAACATGATGCCACTAAACCCAATTTTAGTGGTTGAGATTTTTTATGTATAGGGTATCGACTTCATGGGACCCTTTCCCCCTTCTTTTGGCCATCAATACTTATTGGTCGTTGTTGACTACGATGTCGAAGTGGGTAGAAGCGATTCCTGTGAACCAATGATCATCAAGGTAGTGATCGACTTTTGAAAAGCAACATTGTTTCACGCTTTGATTCCCCGAGCAATAATCGGTGATGGTGGAGCCAACTTTTGAATAAATCATTCAAAGCTCTTTTGACAAAGTATTCCATTACTCACAAAGTGACGACCCCATATCATCCGCAAAACCAAAGGCCAAGTTGAGATCTCCAATCGAGAGATAAAGCACATATTAGAAAAACGGTGAGACCAGGCAAGAAAAGATTGGTCATTAAGACTGGATGATGCATTATGGGCATATAAAACAGCTTTCAAGACCCCAATTGGGATGTCACCCTATAGGCTATTATATGGAAAAGCTTGCCACCTACCTGTGGAACTCGAGCATCGTGCATACTGGGCCATTAAGAAATTCAACTTTGATATGCAGCAAGCTAGCTCGAAAAGAAGATTACAACCTGCGTAACTTGAAGAAATTCGTAATGATGCATACGAAAATGCCAAAATTTACAAACAAATAATGAAAGTCTTTCATGACAAGCACATTATGAGAAGATCTTTTACACCAGGTCGAAAGTACTTTTATTCAATTCTCGCTTGCACCTATTCCCAAGTAAGTTCTTAGCTCGATGGATGGTCCCTTTATAGTTCATACTTGTTTTTCCACACGAGCAATTGAAATTAAGGATCCAAAGAACGGTGTAACTTTTAAGGTTAATGGTCAAAGATTAAAGTCATATCTAGAGTACCAACCACCACATGAAAATGACACCAAATCGATTTGAGTGACCCGTCAAACTTGAATTGAGACTTTTTCTTATTTATTTCTTCTTTGATTTAAATTTGTGTGAAAGTGTGTTTATTTAATCATTCAATTTTCTTTTATCACTTCTAATTATGTATGCCTTAATTAGACAGATCCTTGAAACATCTCGCATAACTTCAACGTATACGATCTCATTTGAGAAGCCGGATACGATTTTACAAAACACATCGTATTTGGAAGCTACAACCTCCGGTTGGTATCCCAGTTTGAAGATCTAGAAAGACAACTCGAGAGGAATAGAAGATGGGATATATAACTTCCAATTAGAGCTTGAGGTTAACTCAATAAGAGGACGAATGTAAGTTCATTTTTCTTTTTATTGTGTGTTTTCTTATTTTGTTCACTTTTGTGTTTGATTCGATTTTACAGATTTGATTTTCTTTATTTAGTGTGTTTTGATTTATCTTCCCGTATAAGTGGCGGATAACGGTACTCCGTGACAATCAAAGTCGGTTACTTTAGTTTCCCATAATAACTAATATTCTGAGAAAAAGGTATGGACAGAAACATGATTCTAGCAAAACTTCACAAGCGATTTCCTTCACTTCCTCAGAATGCCCTCCTTACGATCTATAAAGCTCGGTCCGAACGCATGCGATTGCTTATGAGAAATAACATCCCTACTGACATCCGTTGGTTAATCGAAACCAAAGTACGATTGGCCGTGTGCCAGGATGAAATGCGATAAAAATCCTTGTTCTTTCGGAATGATGTCTGATAACAGGGAAGATAAGATTCAATTCATTAGGGATGGCTTGAATAAAGAGTCATTGGATGATATCCTTTTGTCTCTTGAAACGCATCCCAGTGGATACGTACAAAGAGCAATTCTCCAGTTATGGCCATTATTTCAGAAAGAACGTGTCCGATATAGTCTTGGGAATCTGACTATAAACGACCTGCTTTGCGCTTTATAAGAAAACTGGATGGGAAGCCTATCCTCGACCCATAGAGGGCGTTCAAGCCGTTTCTGGACGTAAAACCAGAGGAAGATGTGAGCCACAATCACAACTACCTGTAAATATCCTTTTACTGTTGTTTTATTTCACTGTTGTTTTATCAATTGCATTATTGTCTTTAATAATTGAGTGCTTTTTCTTTTACTATTTCCTTTTTGACTCTCGAGCCATGTGCTTTAGACGTTAATTGACATAGACATGCTACCTCCTATACAGCTGTAAATCATTGTCACCAAGATCCTTGATATATGATCATTTTCTTTTAGACTCACAAATTGTTTTTGAGAAGCATCCCAATGGCAGCTACTCCCAATAAACAATTCAAGAACATTTTTGTGCTTTCTGGATTTAACTATGGCAAACATAAAGAGTTCGTTGAGGCAGCCATCGATCTTGGTCAACGATAAAGAAAGAAATTTGCATCCGTTTATGAAGGAGGTGACCGGGGTTATCAAAACTAGTCTCGTAAGTCGCTTATCTCGGAGGGAGCCAAGTGTTAGGCATCATCCCAAGAAGCCTCAAACCGTTGGCTCGTATGTCCGACTCACCAACCTGGAGAAGAGTTAGTTGTCTCGGTATGCAAGAAAGAATAATCGAAATGCTAAATCATCGCGATGCTTTTATTTTCCTACCAGGAGATCTTGCAACTTTAGAGGAACTAATCACATTAGATCTTGGGCCCATCCAACATTCATCGAAACCCATCGGTTTGTTAAATGTCAATAACTTTTATGATGGCTTCATCGCATTTCTTAACCATGCAATAAAAATCATTTCATCCCTTTCACAAATAAAAAATCTTTATTTGTGCTCATACGCTAACGAGTTAATTGATCATTACAAGCTTATGTACTGAGCTGCATCCCAAGACCCTTGTCTTGGAATGGCCAACTAATGATGGTAATGGCGAAATTAGTAAGTTAGTGCAAATTAGATTTAACTCTCCGCTTGTAAATATTTTCTTCTCGTGATCCAAAGACTCGGTGATGTCTTCTAAACCCTATTCTCTTTCAAACATTGAGGACAATGTTCCGTTCAGGTTGGGGGGAGGGAATAGTTGACAATTGTGGAATATCTCAATCTTGGTGTAGTTTTTACTATTTTGTATTGTAGAAACTAACTGTGGCTAAATTTTTGAGTCGAAGATGGCTGAATATGGAGTGTAGTAACTCTAGAAACGCATCTTCTTATTATAATAATAAAAAAAAAGTATTTTGTGAGATCTTTTCATAATTAGATGACTTGATAACTTTCAAATTTTAGTATTTGTATTATCTTTGGTCTTTAGTTATGTTACACCATGTTTGTTACTCTACATGTTGATGTTGGAGACAAATATAAGTTGCTTGAAAGAATGCACATGTCATAATAATTTCCAAGTGAGTTTTTGAGCCTGTCATTTTTCTTGGAGAGTAACCCTTTTTGCCCATTCTTCATTCAAACATTTTAGCGTTTATTGCTTTATACATTATCTCCAAAAAAAAAAAAAAAAAACTAAAGTGTATGTTGCCACATCTGAAGATCTATCTAACTAGTAGATATGGAAGATTATTTAGAACCTTAAAAGATGACAGAAAGGCCATCTTTGGTCCGTTTGAGCCTTTCTAGCCAACCCTATTAATATGTATCCATAGTTAACCCCTTTGAGCCTTAAAAAAAAAAATAATAATAATAAAGTAAAAATAAAGACTTTTTCTTTGGCAACCTATTATCTTGTCCCACTCCAATGTGGAGTATCACCTTATATTTTGTATTTCTCACCACCCATTTATGTTTGAAAATAGAGATAATTTTTGCATAAAAAAAAAAGGTGCTAAAAAAAAAAGAGAAAAAGAAACAAAAGAAAAAAAATGTTTACAAATAAAAAAAAAAAAATCAAGTGAAAAGCACTTTACAATCTCCAAAGTTCTCTATTTTTCAAACATATATTTTGTTTTTCCTATTATCCTTTCTTTGTTAGCCACGTCCCTAACTTACGTTACGTCCTAATAAAAGTCCTTGATTTTAGGGAACTATAGTCTGAAATGGAAACTAGTTATATGAGTTGAAAAGATGTTGTAATGCATACTAAAAAAAAAATAAAAAAAATAAAAAATAAAAAAGGATTATGAATGTATTGGTTTGATTAGCATTTTTGAATTAAAATCGTACTATTTCTAAGCTGAGGGCATATTTCTATCACCTTGGTGAGAGTGTGTGATATTACTTCTTTATTATTTTCACTCAAATTACCATTCACTGGAGTGATTATTTTTTGGTTTAATTTCTTTGTGAGCGTATTACTACTACTAGTAAGATTTTGGGGTTTGCATGTCATTCTTAAAAGTGACTCGATTACTAAAGTTGTGACAAAGTTTTCTAAACAGATTCATGTGGAGAGTTGATGTGGGAATGATATTTCTTTAGACTGTAGATAATGCTTATACTTTTATTTGATTGTTATCATTAGTCTGATTGAATAAATACCACAATATAAAAAAAAAAATATTTGTTTCAGTTTTGTTTTTGCTCAAATTGCTAGGGACTAGCAACAAGCTGGTTGGGGGGTGTGTTGAGTACTAGAAAGTGTGTATTTATAATGGAGAAAATCATCATTTTACACTCCAAGTCTCACTAACATCCCTATTTTTATGTCTTTAAGTCTCTTGTAATTTAATTATGTATGTTTTATTTTAATTAAGTATTTTATGTATTTTAGGGGATATCATGGTCATTTCACAATAAACGAGAGATCAAATGGAAAAACGGACAGCACTTTTGAATTCAGGACAGTCGAAAACCTTAGGAGGAGCATAAAAAGAAAAATAAGATCGCTTTTCACATATACTCAGATCTTTCTCACACATACTGATGACGGTTGATATATACTGATCTTGTCAGACACGCCACTGTTCACAAAGACTTTCACCTATATCAGTATCTTTGACGTGGCACGCATGATGATGTGGCACTATACGATGACGTGGCGGCATTTGATTGGACGAATGATGTGGCATTGACCGCTTATGTGGCATTGACTGATGATGTGGCGTTGACTGATGACGTGTCACGAGCTTATTGGACCAAAAATGTTGACCGGTGACGTGGCAGAATGTTAGTGGATGGAAAAAAATGTGTGTACGGTACATGCATATACACAGAATAAGAGCCCTGATGATGTGTTCCATCCAATAGGAACTTGCCACGTGGCGCAATCCTGAGCGTCCAAATTGTTTTAATCCGATGGCCATGATTTACTCAGTGTATCTATAAAAAGGGGGCTCCCCCCCCTAATTTGACACCCCTGAATCCATTTTTGGACTCCATTTTCTGTAATTCCATCTCCATCTTGTATTTTCTATGTATTTTAATAAAATTTCCATTTTACCCCTAGTTCAAATATGAGTGGCTAATTTCCTTTCAAGCTTGGGTTGAAGGTGAAGTCTCAACATGCTCCATGGGCTTAATTTGGTAAATTTAATTTTTCTTCCCCTTTAATTTATGTGGTTGTTTTGACTTTTCGTAGACAGATAATAATAATCTTGTCTGGATATCGGCTGGAATAACCGCCTCCCTAGGCAAGGTTATTACTATTTGGCACGGGAAGCCCTTAGCACCATATCTATTAGAGTGTGGTTCATGATGAGTGGAAGTTCCCCCTTCATGATTTAATTGGTACTAATAATGAATGTTAAGCCGATAGTGCATGTTGAGACAGATCCGGAGATCCAAGTATTTCATCCAAATAGTTTATTCCTACAGCTTTAATTTAAATTAATATATTGCATACTTCATTGTCATTATAAATCCAATTATCCACTTAGAAAATTAATTCTACAAGCAATTAAAATCCACCTCCTCGTGGGATCGACACTCGTCACCATTAATCTATTCTACAATAGATTCGTGCACTTGCGAGTTCAATAAAATTTGCACAACAATTGCCATGACTTTAAATTTAGCCTTTGCATTTGATCTGGCATCTATATTTTGCTTCATACTTCTCCAAGTCATAAGGTTGTCACCAAGGAAGGTGCAATAACCTGATATTGACCTTGTATCAACAATAGACCCTGCATAGTCTGCATTAGTGTAGGCTTTAAGTGTCACTCCTCCTTTCTTGAACGAAATTCCCTTCCTTTGTGTTCTTTTCAAATATTGCAAGATCTTGTATACAGCTTAAAGGTAAACTTCGTTGGGATTATGCATAAATTGACTCATAACATTGACTGCATAAGCTATGTCAGATCTAGTGTGAGAAAGATAAATCAATTTCCTTACAAGCCTCTGATTTATTCCTTTATACACTGCTGCATTTTCATGAGCTTCGTTAAGTCTATGGTTCGGTTCTATAGGGTTTTCAACTGGCTTACACCCTATTTTTCCTGTTTCTTTCAACAAATCCAGTGTTTATTTTAGTTATGATATGAAGATTACATGCTTTGAGTGGGGAACTTCAATACCAAGAAAATACTTCAATCTACCGAGCTCCTTTATCTTAAATTCCTTAATTAAACATCTTCTTAAAGGTTCCCGTCCTTCCAAATCATTTCCTGTTGCCACAATATCATCTATATACACTAATAATGCTGTTACTCCCCCCAAACTTAAATGTTTGACAAACAAGGTATGGTTAGCCTGACTTTGTTTATATTGCATGGCTGTCATAAGCTTAACAAATCGTCCAAACTAAGATATAGGGATTGTCTCAGGCCATAGAAGGCCTTCCTAAGTTTGCACACTTTGTTTCCTTCTAAATTCAAACCAAAACCAGGAGGAATTTACAGATCACCATGTAAGAAGGCGTTGTTGACATCAAATTGTTGTAGACTCCACCCAAGATTAGCAGCTAGAAATAATAATACTCTAACAATGTTCATTTTGGCAACTGGAGCAAATGTTTTCAAATAATCAATCCCATAAGTTTGAGTATACCTTTTGGCTACAACCTAGCCTTATACCTTTCGAGGGACTCATTTGCCTTATATTTAACAATGAACACCCAGTTGCAACCTACTGGACTCTTTCTCTTTGGTAACTCTACTAAATCCCACTTTTTATTTTTTTCAAGAGCTTCTATTTCTATTTGCATAACATTTCTCCACTTCATGTGACTTAATGCCTCAGATACTGTCTTAGAAATGGTCATTGTGTTTAGATGTGTGAGAAAGGTTTTGTGAGTATATGACAATTTATCATAAGACATAAAGTGAGATAACAGATGTGAAGGATGTTGGACACATTTTCGGGTGCCATTTCTAATAGAAACAGGAAGATCATTGCTATTATCTTCATTAGAACTAGAAATATTTTCTTGAGGAGGTATAATGTGATTAATTTCCTCATTACTAGGGACTGGTTCCAATTCTTGGACTTGTATTGGTTGAACCACGAGTACTTTTCTCCTTGAATAAGTTAGTATTAGGCGAGTAAAACTTTGAATTTGTCTATCCCGTCCAAGAGGTTTAAAATCATGAGTACAAGGGTTTTCAAGTTCTATAGAAACAAAACTAGGATTTGGAGAGCCTTGAGAATCAATAGGCTTAAGAGCTAGAGGACCTTTTTATTTTTGTAAACGAAGGAGAAGGATGAGAGTCTAGCTCTAGCGACAAAAATAAGTCTTTGTTCTTATCTTCCATAAGTGATGTCTCCCCTTGAAGATAAGGTTGAGCGAAATAGCTTTCTTTTTCAACAAAGGTAACATTAGCAGACACAAAGAATTTTTTTGTTGGAGGATGAAAACATTTGTATCCCTTTTGAGTTGAGGAATAACCAAAATAATACACATTTAAGTGCCTATGGATCCAATTTTCCCCTATTATGAGAGTGAATGTGAGCAAAAGATACGCAACTAAAAATTTTGGGAACAAGATGATTAGTAGTGTGGAAATTTAAAAAATATTTTGAAAAATCTTGCAGGGGACTTTTAAACCCAAAACCCGAGAAGGCAGCCTATTTATAAGATAGGCTGTGGTTAGAACAACTTTTCCTCAATAGTTTTTAAGAGCATTTCTTTGAAACAAACAAGCTCTGGTTATGGCTAAAAGGTGACTATTTTTCCTTTTTGCAACCTTATTTTGTTGAGGATTGTTAATACATGATGACTCATCAATTATACCTTCTTTTTAGAAACATGGTGATAAGGTTTAGTTGAAATAGTCTTTAGCATTATCTGATCTAATCTTTTTTATTTCAACTTCAAATTGATTTTTGACTATATTGTGAAAAATAGGAAAAATAAAATTCACATCAGACTTATGTTTTAAAAGAAATATCCAGGATATACGAGTGCAATCATCAAGAAATATAACAAACTAGCGAGCTTTGAGACATTAAAAACTATGGAAAGACCCCAAATATCACTATGAATGAGTAAAATGAATAGATGTTCTTTTATGACTAATAAGAAAAGAAGCACGTTTATGTTTTGCAAGTTCACATGTATCACAATGAAGGGTTTCTACATCAATTCTTTTAAACAATAATGGAAACATTATTTTAAGAATGCTAAATGAAGGATGCCTAAGACAGAAGTGTTGAAGCTAGATTTTGTCTTTATTGGAAATAGAAGACTTAGAAAAAAGACGACAAGCGTAAATAATTTCTAGTTCTAGTTTTCCCACTTGATTCTTCAAGATAGTAACGGTTAGTAGATAAATTTGGTATATAAAGGACATTTTTAAGTGTGAGGGCTTGATTCATTAAAACATTTCCTTGGCTAGCAACTGTTAATAGGGAACCATCAACAGTGGCTATCTTCCTATTGCTTAGACAAGGGTTATAGGTGATGAATTTATGTGAGGAATGGGTCATATGGTCGGTGGCACCTAAATCTATGGCCTAAGAGTTAAAAAAGGTTGTACATGAGACATTTAGTGCATATAGAGAGGGAAACTTACTTTTAAATGCTAAAGAACAAGTGTCTGTCCTTGGTGGCCTCTCCAGTGCTCCCAACAAACTCTTCAGCTTTTCAATTTCTTCTCTGTTGAACTTGTCATGTTCATAAGACTTACCTTCATCACCAGACTGTGTAGAGGTCATATGAGCTTGCCCTTGTCCCTTCAGCTACCCATTCTGCATAGTTGATTTTTATTTGACATTGATGGCTTTTCATGTAGTTTTTAGCATTGTTCTCGAGTGTGTCGAGGCTTCTTGCAGTAGGCACACTATAAAGAATTCTTATTTATCACTTTCAACAAATCAATTTGTTCACTTTCACCAAGAGGTTGTTGATTTAGGCAAGAGTTCTTCATTATAGCATTTCTTGGGACTATGGTTGAACTCTCCACTGATTAGGATTTAACCATGACTCATCTTCTACTTTCTTCACCTTGAATTGTAATAATGGTATGATCCAATGATGGTAAATCTTCTTTCCCCAATATTTATACTCGAACAGGATCAAACACCCCATTTAGTCTAGCTAAGAATTCATAAATCCTCTCTTTTTCAATGAACCTTTTCATTAAGGCAGCATCAGTGCTATACTTCATTTGAAAACATTGATAATAGTCCAACCCTTGCCATAAAATTTTCAACAAATTAACATATTTTGTAACAGAACGACCTTCTTGTTTAGTTGCAGGGATCTTGGTTTTGATGTCATAAATTTGAGTAACATCATTCACTTTGGAATAGGTTTTTTGATAGCTTCCCATATTTCCCTAGCTGTGGTAAGAAACATACATGTATGATTGATTTCTGGGACCATTGAACTCCACAGCCAAGGTATAACCATAGAATCTACTTTATCTAAAGCATCAAATCTAGGATCCCCCAATTTGGGTCCAGTACCAAGTAGGTGACTAATTTTATCCTTTCTTTTTAGAAAGCTTTAAACAAATTGAGACCACTTTAAATAATTTTTCCCATTCAATATATGTGCTATTGGAATGTTTTGCAACTCTCCTATTGATGGAGCATTTATATTGTCACGATTTTGGTTGTCACTCGATTGAGTAGAGTTGGGTTCATCAACAATTTCAGTCATGGTTGGAATTTGAAAATAATCTCAAAATGGAGAAAAAAATGTTAGAAAAAGAATTCAGCAATGAAGGTTGAGAAAAAAAATTCTCAAGGGAGCCTAACATGGCTCTAATACCATGTGGAGAAATTTGTAATGTTTTTATTGATTTTTTAAACAATACAATTCTAGGTTAATATATACATGCAGAGGACAACAAGAAAGGATACTAAATCAAATCTCTACAAATCAGAGACTAAATCAAATCCTACAAATTGGGGAATGACAACTATCAAGATCTTCTATCTAAGACATCAATATTTATAGTAAAATATAGCTTGGTGTTTTCGCGCGTTATCAATGTTTCATTTGTTAATAGCATATAGATAGTCTTTGTATTGAATTTTCAATGATATTTTGAAGTTGGATGTAGTATGCAAAAATTTAGTTCGTCTTCTTGATCATTTTGGATATATAATTAAAACTCTATCCATTGGTTGAGGTGTTTGCGTTGTTTCTTTTCAATTTATACTATGTACTTATCAAACCTTTCACTTGCATTTTGATATTATATGAATAGCCTCTATATTGGATTTTTAATGATTTTTTACATTGGCTATAACATGCTAAAACTAAGTTTACGTTTTTGACCTTGCTGGATAAATTACTAAAACTACATCTATTAGCTATGATTATTGCATAATTTTTATCCAATTCAAATTATATACTTATCAGTCTTTCATTTGCAATTGGTATCATACGAGTATCATCAATATTCAAATTTTAATAATTTTTTGAAGTTGACTGTGGGATGCAGAAATTTTTAATAATTTTTTGAAGTTGACTGTGGGATGCAGAAATTTAGTTTAACTTCCTTACCAACCTAGATATAATAAATAAACTTCTTTCGAATTCATAATTTTTCATTTGCAATTGTAGTCATAAAAATATTAGATATCCAAAGAGTTTTTTACGTTACATTTTCTGAAGAAGTGCCTGGCACCTTATCTTCGCTCTAAATTTGTACTTTGGAGCTAAATGAGTGGACTCAATAAATTAGCAGTTTCAGGTATTGGTTTTCAATTTCTACTAAGTCTTTACAATTACTATTTTGGATAGAAATTTTACTTATGGGTTTGATGTTGTATTAATTTTCATTGACAACTATTTTGTTGTTGTATGTAACGCGCTCAATAATTTTCTTTTCTTTTGTTCTCAAATCATTTTCATGAAGAATTAGTAACACATTGCTCCATTATTCATGAGACAAAATGTGTTATTGGAGGATGACATAATCAATTTGACTATTGCCCATGATGCCTATAACATACTCAATTAATGATTCTTCAAATCAATGGTAGTTTCAGCTTCTTCACTCGCAAGATACGGCTAGGACAACTTGCAACTGTTAAAGTTAATGTATCTTGTTAAGCTGCTATCCTACGATAATAAGGTTTGATTTAACTATTGTAACTTGCTTAATTTGCGTCTCTATTCTATGAAAAATGTTAAAAAATTAAAAGATTAAAAAAAATTGCTTGCCTGTTAGATGTTTCCCCTTTAAATGCTTATCAGTAAATTAGATTCTCTTTCATGTTTGGCTTAGTGAGATTGTTTAGATTGTTGGTTGTTGGGATAACTATGAAAATGGTAAAATATGTGGAGTTTTTCTTACGGAAATTTGAGTAGCCTTTTAGTATGGTGGTGTAATTACGTATTTAGATCTATACCTTTTGCACTTGAGCCATCATGTACTTATGCTTGAATGGAACTTTTTTGCTTGTTTGAAATGATTCAAGCGTTCAATTTATATTAACATACTATATGTTTGACAAAAGGAATCAAACGCATAGCCATCTCTAAACTTGATAAACATTAATCTTTGTTATACTTTATAGATTTTTTGGCTTTACCAACCATTTATTCTACTAATGTACTAAATAATTGTTAAATAAGGCTGCTGATGTACTTTACTTCACTCTAATGTTTAATTTTTTTTAATGATTTTACTAATTGCATGTTGAATTTAATATGCTTTGTGGTTTAGAAAGCTAGTGAAAGTTGTAAACATAATAGTCGTAATGAAGATAAGGATTTGTTTAAAAGCTTATAGGTTTCAAAATATTTCTTTCTTCAAGTTTGATGGGTTTTATCAAGGAAGAGTTGTAAATTGCTAAGAAGAGATGGACTTTGTCTTGTTTTAGTTTTTTTTTTCTTTTAAAAGGAAGGGGGGGGGGGGGGGGTTGGGCAAGGCCAAATCAATTTTTACCTCCCTCCCCACCTTCAAGATTCGAATCCGAGTCCACACAAGTGATGGGCGACAGATTGCACTACCAATCAACTCAGCTACGCCCTTGGGAGATTTGGTCTTGTTTTAGTTGGTGTTGCGTGGTTTATGAGAACCACCTAGCTTCATTCATTCTTTGGCTTTGTTAAGAGTGATGATGCTTGAAGTCTTTTTTGTTCTTTTATTACTTTCAGGAATGTACTATGTTAAATTGCTCGTTAATGATTAAATTTGGCTAAGAAGCATTGAAGATGCTATTGATTTCTGAAGTTTGTTGTTATTATTAGATTTTGTAAAAAAATAAAAAGAAAAAAGAAGTTTATGGAATTTTTTTATTGATCAGTTTATGCACTTTGGCACAATGGATTAGATTGTTAATGTTGTCAGATTATGCACTTAAACAAGGGTATGTATATTTTTTTCTTGGATGTTTATGGTACTTTTGAGTACCTATAAACAATGTAATTCTCTTTTATATTGTTCAATGGAGCCTATAAATCAAATTACAATTACAAATTTGTTATTTCTATTTTGCTTAAATAAATATTGATACTAATTTACTTGTTAAATTAGACATCTAATTAAATTCGGACACAAATTCTCATAACAAATTGGAATTTCACTTAATTAAGGATTTAATAAATTAAATCCTATTACAAGATATTCCATAAATAAAATTTCAATTTAACTAGACTCAAATGCCAACTCTATAAATAATGAACCTAACAATCTCCTCTTTTGGCATCTTTGTGGCAAAAGCAATCGTACACAAGTCTTGAATCTAATCATGGCGCTAAAACGTAAATCTAAAATAAGCTCAAATAACAACAAATAACTAACCAAAATAAGTGGCAATTAGCATGTTAGTTCATCTAATAAATTAAGACAAGAATTAAAATAAAATACTTATTTTATCGATCAATAAATTGCAAGGCAATATAAAGCACAAAATCAAGATCAATCAAAAAATAAATTTCCCCTAAGAACAAGAAATCCAAAGGTCTAATAATTCTTGAACAAAAATAAAGCTCTCCCTAAAATTGAAATACTACACCCCTTAACTTATTGCATCATGTAATTGAAGACTTTTGTAAATCTCCCTCTTTTTTGCCAAAAGGCTGCAAAAGTGAAGAATCTGGAGCAGCCAAACTTATAAGGAGGAAGCCAAGAAAATTGAGTGAAAAATAATTATCCTAGAGGCTGCCTTATTTAGATGAGCTAGCCTAGTTCAAAGAGGAGTAAAAATCCTACTTTCATAATGTAAAGATTGAGAAAGAAGATTTTGATCCAATTTAAGGCACCATCAATCTTAAATTAAGTAGAAGAACAATAAGCAAGCAAATCTAACAAAATAAGTTAGGAATATCAAGTAAAAAGCAAATATTGAATGAGATGCATGATAATTTTTCAAAATAAAAACACAGTGTAGATGAATGAACTTTGAAATTAAACTGGGAATGAATGGATATAACTAGAATGCGATCTATATACCGTTGTAAAGCTTTTTGAATTAGCTTTTCATAAAATTTTATGGAACCAAATTTAGAGTTTTGTAGACAAAGTTATGACCAAAAGAATGCAACCTGTTTAGTTTTAACGGGCAAAAACAATTTAATGCAGTTTAGAAAAAAAATTAGGGTTTTGCTTCAAAAAATATATAACTCTTAAACCCTAAATCGTACCAATATGTAAGAACATGATAATGGACATTCATCATGAACCAAAAAAAAAAAAATTATGCATTAATGACAACGTTGAACAAGTGAAAAAAGTCAATGTATTAGGGAATTTTCCACAACAAGCAGTAATCCATGAAATCAAGACTCTAATTTCCTCAAATAAGTAAAGATTAGAGAAACTTAAGCTTATGTATGTGCAAGCAATTCAATCAAGGCCTTTTTCCTAAAAAGTTCATCAATATTCATGGTCAAAGTATCAAGTATAAAACATAGAGTTGGTCGAACTAACTTGATCATCTTTATCCCTAATTTTGACCATTTCAAATATGACAAACATGTATGTGAAGTGAACTTTGCTATCCATTTTTTTTGTTTTTTTTTACAATTTAGCACAAGCCTTTTGCTTTTCATTGGAGAATAATTTAGCTTATTGATAATTAAAAAGTGTATATAGTCAGGAGCTTTCACTTTACCTTTTAAGGTAACCTTCTTCTTATGGTAGTTCGTTTCTGTCATATTTGTGATACACAGACTTAGAGTACTCAAGGATGGCTTCACTTTTAAGAGTTATAGGCAGCTATTTTTGACCATAGTGTCCGTACATATTAAAGGTCTTACGACAAGATAAGAATTAAGGCAAACAGTCATAACTTAAGTTAAATATTCTTAACAAAGACTGTGTAAAAGCATTTTGACTTACATAGAACACACACCCAAAGCTCTTGTTAAAGAATCAAATCATTTAGAATCTAGAGCTTTTGTAAAGATATCCACAAGTTATTTTTCAGTATCAATATTTTCCAAGGACACAGTCTTACTCTCAACTGAGTCTCTAACAAAATGATGACGAAAATCAATATGCTTAGTCCTAGAATATTGAACAAGATTTTTGGAAATATTGATAACACTAGCGTTATTACAAAACACAATCAAAGTATTATGAAATATACCATAATTTGGAAGCATTTGTTTCATCCAAAGTAATTAGGTGCAACAACTTCCAACTGCAGTATATTCAGCTTCAACCTTGTAGAGAGAAATTGGATTCAGTTTCTTGCTATGCCATGACACTAAGTTATTTCTAAGATTAAAAACATCCTCCAGTGTTGCTTTCTCTATCATTAACATTGCCAGCTTAATCTACATCACTATATCTTACAAGACTTGAATTAGTGTACCAAATACCACCATCCTTGATTATTCCGTTGACAAAACGAATGATTCATTTAATAACTGCTAAGTGTGACTCTTTTAAATTTGCTTGGTACTAGCACATACACCAACACTGAAACATATGTCAGATCTACTTGCAGTCAAATAAAGTAAGCTACCAATCATGCTTCTATAAAGACTAAAATCCACTCTAGAACCAATATCATCAATAGTCAACATGGTATTGGTACCCATAGGAGTTCTCATGTGTCTTACTAAGTCTAAGTCATACCTCTTCAATAAGTTCTTGGCATACTTACTTTGATCGATAAAAATCCCATTCTCTGTTTATTTCACTTGCAAACCTACAAAGTAAGTCAATTCATCCACCATGCTCATCTTAAGCCATGTTCATCTTAAAAACTTTTTTCATTTGACTTGAAAATTCTTGCACATGGTTAGAAAAATTAGAACCAAACACTATATCATTAACATAGATTTAAACAACCAAAAATCCTAGATTAAATTGCTTAATAAATAGTGTTCTATGTATTCTCCCTCGCTTATAGCCAACTTAAGTAAGAATTTAGTCAACCTTTTATGCCAAGGTCGTGGACTTAGCTTTAAACCATACAGAGCCATTTTTAATTTAAAAACATGGTTTAGGAAATGAGGATTTTCAAAACCTGTAGGCTGTTTTACATAGGATTAATCATTTAAGATGCCATTCAGAAAGGCGCACTTGACACTTATTTGAAATAACTTAAAACCTATCAGACAAGCAACTGCAACAAGCAAACAAATGAACTCTAGTTTGGCGACTGATGCAAAGGTTTCATCAAAATCAATACCTTTAATTGTGTATAACCTTGTGTAGCCAACTAGGCTTTGTTTTTCACTATATCACCAAATTCATCAGTTTTGTTCTTAAAAACCATTTGGTTCTTGTAACATTAATGTGACTAGGTCTAGGTACTAGCATCCATATGTTATTTTGTTCAAATTATTCTAACTTTTCTTGTATAGCTTTAACCCAAAATTTATCAAGTAAGGCTTTTTTAACATTCTTAAGTTTAATCAATGATGTAAAGCAAGTAGATCTTACCATATTTACATATATTTTCTTGTGACCATTCATTAATTAAGATTACCTGAAATAAGATTAGACAAGTGATTTTTCTTAACTTTTGATAATAGTTCTTTTCTGATTGGGTCAAGTAATTCAATGATTGCTTGAAGTTTTGAAACTTCCTCTTTCTCACTCCCTACATTTTTTTTGAGTTTCCTTAGTTACATCTTTTACAGCTGGTTATTTTCTTTTCAAAGAAGGTTCACTGGATTGATCCTTCTTAATGATTCGATCTATAGGAGCAACTATAACAGCATTTGGTGTTTTAGTGGTTATTTATTTCTTAACAGAGTAATATGCAAATCTCGATAATCATCAATAACTACATTCGCAGAGTCAATAATACTTTGAGTTCTCATATTATAAATATGAAATGCTCTGCTATTATTAAAATAACTAAGAAAAATACCTTCATCACTTTTTGAATTAAATTTATTAAGATGCTCACTATCATTCAATATAAAGCACATGATAAAAAAAAAATGAAAGTAACCTATATTAGGTTTCGTACATTTTTATAACTTATAATAGAGTTTTCTTAATACCTGGAAGAAGATAAGCATGATTCATAGTGTAGCAGGCGGTGTTAAAAGCTTCAACCCATAATCTTTTTGAAAGTTTCTTCAAGTTTATCATTACTCCAGCCATTTCCTGTAAGGTCTTATTTTTTCTATCTATAATACCATTTTATTATAGAGTAATAGGTGAGGAAAATTCATGTCAAATTCCATATAAATTACAATATTCCTCAAAGCTAGAGTTTTTAAATTCTTTTCCACGATCACTCCTAATTTGACGATATTGCAATCTTGCTTATTTTAAACCTTTTCATATAGCTTTCTAAACATATCAAATGTATATGATTTTACTTTAATAAAATCAACCCATGTATACTTAGAAAAATCATTGACACACATAAATACGTACCTTTTTTCCAACTAAACTATGAACTTGCGTTGGTTCCATAAGATCTATATGAAGTAGCTAAATTACCTTAGATGTTGTTTTGTTTCAAATGGATTTATGTGATGCCCTTTATTGTTTGGTAGATTGAGATGAACCACATACTCCAAGTTGTTTTCTTGTTTTTAGCATTGGAATTCTTTAGACAACATCTATTTTTCACAATTTTAATTAGTAACTTGTACTTCAAATGATCAAGCTTTTGATGCCATAAGTCTATGTCATTAATAGTGGTCTTATGACAAATAATTAAACTAACTAATTTGTAACAATGATAAGATGATCAATGTCCTTCCAAAATGTAATTTCCATTGACATCGAGAACACAACATTTGTTTGTATCAAAGTTGACAAACAAGTTTTGACCACAAATTTGACTAATGTTTAGTAAATTTGTTTTGAGATCCTTTACATGCAGAACATTGTCAAGTTTCAGAAAATCTTCCACATTCAGTGTTCACTTTCCAAGTACATGACTTTTCACACCATCAGTAAAGTCTTATTTTCTCGAATAACTTCTTGATAATTGATCAAGGTACTTCTATCCCCTATCATGTGTCTAAAACAACCATTATCAAAGTACTAAAAGCAAGTAGTATATACCGTTATGAAAATGAAAGAAATATAGCTTTATAATTAGTCTTCTTTATCCAAGTGGTTTTAGATTTATTGTCATTTGTCTCAACCTTAGATCTAGGTGTCATCTTAGGTTTCCTATAAGAATAATTAAAGAATATAGCATTTTTCATATATTTTATAAACTTGAAGCAAATAGGTTTTATATGTCTATTAACTTGGCAAAAATGACAAGTAGGAATGAAACTATTATTTTTCTATTAATGAACTTGTGAAGAATATGCAACAGCTTTACCATTTTAATGATATGGAATTTTAGCCACTGGTGAAAAAGCTATTGGTAGAGGAGTTGTTGGTGGAGAGGCTTTAATAAACGCACCTTAATAATTTGTCTTTACCGTGTTGGTATTGAAGACCATGATGATTGAGCTAGAATTTGCTAATTGATTCCATAATTCATCATCTTGAGTGATTTTTTGGATTTCTCTAATTCTGTAGTCACTATAAACAATTGGTTATCTTTGTTAGGAAGTAAAGACTTATAATAAATTACCTCATTCTTAAGTTTTGCCTTATCGTCTAAAAGATTGGATACTTAAGTATCAAAGTCATATTCTCATTGTAGACTTATTCCAATTTAACGAACATCATCTTATGGCTTTCATAAAAAGTTTTCTTGTTATTTATATCAATGTTACTAATGTCTTTATTTGAATCATTATTCTTTTTATCATGTTGCATAGTTGTGTCAAGAAGAGAATTAGTTTATTCTTTCTAGGAGCCATGTGCAAGGTTTTAAATAAGGATGCACTTCTAATGTTTGATTCCTATACATCGCCATTAGTCTATTTTGACAAATTATCATGGATAACAAGTCCTCTAATAGGGTCCTCTTTATTAATGCTATCATTAGAATTATCATCACTCTAAGTATATTGCATTGCATTCTTTTTCATGATAGTGTTATCACATTGTGCTTATATATGCCGTATGCCTCCACATTCTCTGTATTGAATACCCTCAAGCTTGTTAAGATAATAGAATTTGTAATTAAGGTTGGAAGAACCTTTTTGAACCGTTGGAGCCACTAATGTAAAAGTTTTCTTTGGCTTGTTAAAGTTCTTCTTTTTCAACATCATCTTGAAATTCTTTGCAATGAGTGCAAGAGAATTATCCATGTACACATATGGATCTTCATCCCGACTTAGTTTGGCAATGAAAACGTATGTTTTAGCCTAAAAGGTAATACTTTTTTCTTTCTTGGGATTCAAATTTAAGTAATTAGTCTCATAGACCATAAATTTCCCTATAAGAGAGCTTTGGTCATTGTAAATATATCAACATATTCTCCAATGGCCAAAATCTTAGGATGATATCTAGGATGGACAAATCTTATGATTTTTCTACAAATTTCATCCTTAGAAATGGGTTTGCCAAGAGCAAAAAATTATTAACCATAGTCCGGATTCTAGAATTAAATTCATATATGGTTTCATGCTCATGCATTTTCAAGTTCTCAAAATTAGATATGAGTTTTCGAAGTTTATAATGTTTTATTGTATTGTTGCCTTCAAAAGTGCTTTGAAGTATATCCCAAGTAACTTTAAATGTCTTGCATGTAGAAATTAGTTGATGTTGAAACACGTCAACTCTATTTACTATAGCCTTAAGTCCTTTTGTGTTATATCCAGATGCATTAAGGTTGTCATTAGACAATTCTTTGGAGATTCTATACTATCTTTATTAATTTTGGTGGGTGGAGTATATCTAGTAAGTACGCATTGCTAAACTTTTTTTATCAATAGCTGTTAAATAAATTTCCATTTTTGGCTCCGAATAAACATAATTGGTTCCATCTAATACGGGTAGACGAGCCAAGGAGCTTCATTTTCTTTGCAAATTCATACCTACAAACTGTATTTAAGTTCCAAGATTCTCATCGAATAACCGATTCGTGTCCCACTCTAATAATAATTAGAAGAAATTTAGATCTATTACAAAAAGATATAGGCAATTTTAAAACCATAGAACTAATTAATTAATTAACTTAATTAATTAAATTCCTTAACAAAGTGAAGCCTAAGAAAATGTTCAATATAATTAACCTAATTATATTAAAAAAATAATTAAACCAAATTAATTTTCTAAAAATATTGTTCAAAGTTACTATTTATGAGTACTATTCACATCAGCTGTTCACAATACTTTTGATAATTACTATTCATCCATATAAAAAATAATAAATTGCAGAGATTAAATGACATGAAGATTTTTACATGGTTTAGATTAATTAATCTGATATCCATGATGCCACGCCCAAATGAAAAGTAATTCATTAATTTAAGATGTTATAACTTATTAATTTACCAAACTTCAAACTCTAACCTTCATTTTATCATCATACAACTTACTTAATCTTAGACTGAATCTGCTTCTCTTAAATAATTGCTGCCTCTCTTGATCCACGATCCTTAAGGCATTTTGTAAACTAATCAATAACAATTCTTCAATGTTTATGGATCCAAGATCCATATAGACTCTCCATAGAGATGAAAAGAAATAGTCTTATTATAAGACTTGAATGGAGAAGATAAGAAAACAAATTAACACAATATTATATGCCAAATCCAAATTCTCTATAGAGGAGGTCGAATTATGCTTCTTTGCTTTATGTTTTGTGTTGTGCAACTTTAATTGTTGAATACATTTCTTTATGTAGGCACCAAGGTTTCAAAAAAATTACAAGTCTTAAAAGATATGGATTTTTTTCAAACAAGAGTTTATTTGCTCTTATAATTCCTACGAATTTGAATAGAAATAAATATGATATTCTTGCCTTATTTGTCTCTAAAGAAATATCTATAGCATTTAATAAACTTACTATTTGAACTAACTTCTTGCTCTAAACAAATTCTACATGCCAATTATAAAATCCCATCACTAATTGACTTACTAAATAACACATCTAATTAAATTAGGAAATAAATATTCCTAATAAATTGGATTTTCACTAAATTAGAGATTTAATAAATTAAACCCTATTACAAGATATTCAATAAATAAATTTACAATTTAACTAGATTTGCCATGACATGCCAACTCTATAAATAGTGGACTTAACACCTTCTTTAAGGGTAATTCAATGGTTAACTTCTCTTTTTGGTGGTTGTTGTATAGGCTCTTGAAAAATATCTATAAATGCTTATAATAATTTTTGCATATATGTGGGAATCCTTTGTCATATTGCCTCCTCTCGTGCTTCTAATCAAATGGCAAACATTGAATGTTCTTGTCCTAATTCCTTGGAAATTATTTCCAAGGATGTGGATTGAATTAGTGGCGTGTTGGTTCTTTATAGCTTTTGTATTTGGTTTTCTAACTGAAACTCCATTGTCATTTTCTTCTAGTTAATTACTAACCACTAAACTCAATTGTTCTCAACATTGCACACTTTACCAACTCTAAACCCTTTAAAGGTAAAGAATAAAAATTAAGCAAGAACCCTAGAGGATGACATACATGTTTTCAGGTCTTACTTGACATTATAGCGGGTTGCCATTCACTACCTTTGCATTAAATGGTTTGGTGGGAACTAATAGTAAATGTAATAATTTAGCCACCTTTTCACTAATAAAATTTTGGGTAGATTTTTTGTCATTGAGCACAACCACTTCGTACTATCCCATTCTAGCCATGACATACACGGTCTTGGTAAGTTGACTACCAAGGCATTTAGTGGTACTTTTGGCATGATTTTTAAGTTGGCTATGGATTCAGCTTGTTGCTTGTCAACTCTTTCGTCATTATCCTCACTAAATTCCTTCAACTAGTAAGACTTATAGGACTCAACATTTATAACTAATCATAAACTTCTCATCATAGTTAAAGCATAGTCCTTGAGCTTGCCTCTTTTGCATTTCCTTCCATGTCAAGTGTTTTATTACCACTACTAGTTTGGTTTTCACTGTGAAATGAAACTTTAGTAGAGGCCTGTTAAATTGTAGTGGTCGAGTGAATCTTTGTTTGTGAAATAATTGGTCATCTCGCATGCGCTCAAGACCGATGGCTTCCTTCAATGATTTAGATTTGAACACTCAAATTCATTTTGATATTTCTTATTTGTTTCCCTCGATAGATGTCTCCACTAGTGTTTTTTGGTCCACCTTTGCACCCGATTTCCTAACTTCTCAAAATCTTTTTGGTAATCTTACAAAGGTCCTACCTACTTAACCTTTAACAATGCCTCATCGTAGTTTTCAACAATCTAGTTGGTCCAAGTAGTGCCCATAGTTCCTTTAAAAAAATAGCCCCTACACTAACCTTCTCTCTTCTTTTAAGCTCAACAAATTCACTGCCACCACTGATTGGCTTTTCCTCAAAGTGAAATGATGCCAAGGACGCCTTTTGTGCTTTAAGGGTGTCCTCAGACTTAAAGAATTGATGAACTCGATTAAACCACTTAGTAAGATCATCACCTGAGTACTTGGAAACTCAAGTTTAGCCATCTTAGATGAGACCACTTGCCAAACTCCATTCATATTGTCTTAGCTTTATTCTTTATTGTTCTGAAATTTGCCACTTTTGTCATTGTTACCAGTGTTGGATCCTTCTTTGATTGTAATAAGTATCTCAGCTAGTTTGTTGATTGTTTCCTCTAATTGATATAGTTTGTCATTAACATCAAGTTCTATTTTGCTTATACCTTGCAAAAGTCCTCTTGGCTTAACCTGTAGGTTTTTTATCCTTTCCTTGTTTGTTACCATTACAAATTTGTGCTCTGATACCAATGATAAGTCCCAATAAAAGTCTTTATAATTTGCAAAGTGAATAAAATCTTCTTTAGGTAAGAATGAATCACAATAGCATAGGCTTAAATTGACTGTCTTATTAAGCATATATTAATATTTCAAATACACAATGACTAATGTTGGTCAATTTCTTAATATATGGGTATCAGTGCGCAAGTGTACACAACAAGTATTAAAGTGATAAATATTCGAGTATCATCTCCATAGGGATTGATGCTATTAGAGTTGTTACAGTAATTCTTATGGAGCAAATTAAATTAAATTAAATCAAATCCTTTTAACAACTAAATTAAACTAAGTATTCTAAATGACAGAAAATAAAACGCACTAAACAAGTTAATACGTCTCCCACAAGGATGTAATCACTAAGAATGATGTAGTTGAGTGAATTAACTCACTTAATGGTGTTGACTATTTTTTTGTTACAGTATCATTGCTACAACAATTACTACAGCACTGGGCAGAACACTAATGCATCCTCAGCTGTCACATGTTGGAATTTTTATATCTATATGTAACCTAACAATGACCAGTTATTGTATCATACAAGATATAACATTAAAAGATCTAGGATCCTAATACCTTACAATGTGGTTCCCTATGTCTAGTTCATCACTAGTTTTAAATTAAGCATGACCCTATTTAAATTAAGTTAACCCAACTTGGGAAACCTAATTTAAAACCAAGTATTGTTATGATATTTTCCACTAAAACAGGCCATTTTGTTGCTCTCTCTTATCCAGTATCACTAAATGGGTGGTCAGCCAAAATAGTAAATTAAATTAAGCATTATCAAAACAAAATGTTATAACAATTCTACAGCAAAACAATATTGCAGTCAATAAACCATAAAGTTTGTCATTCACTCAACCACAAATAAATTTAGTTCATGATTTGTATTGAAACAGAAATAAAAGCCAATTCAGCCATCAAATACATCATCATGAATCAGAAAACAAGAAAGATAAAGATAGGACCCTTTGTGATTGCTTTATTTATTTTTCCTCATGCTTGTAATCTTTCTTTTTCACAATGAACTTTTCTATTTCTTTGTTGTTTTCCTTTTTTTGTTTCCTCAATTTTTCTTGTGAATGATGGCTCTTCCTTTTTCCTAGAATGCGTGCTTCTTTTATAATGGAAAACTAGGACAACTAGACGTCTAAGGCATATATCTTCTAGATTTGGAAACTGCAGATCGTAGATTTTTTTCTAATATTCGCGCGAGATTTTCTCCTCTATTGCTCTAGGATTGCTACAACAATGGTTGCTACAACATTGGCTACAATACTGTACTGGTTCAAACTAGCTTCCACTTTTCTACAACCAATTTCTTTCCTCCCTTTTCCAAGCCCATTGCATGACATTCTTTCCTTAAAATTGCACTTCCAATTGCCTATAATTAAACACACAATCTAAGCACATAATTTATTCCAAAACAACCTAATTTATTAAAAGTAAACTAAAAATAGATAAGTATGCAAAATTCAGCTAGAAAGCAACTAAAGCACATCAATTACTCTCTAAGTAATCTTGATTTGAGTCCAAAAGTGCTATAGATAACTCTCATTTCATAGAGTTATCAACTAACAACTTTCGTTAGACTATCACTTCTAGATAACAAAAAAAAATAGCTATAAGTGATCTCTCCTTATTCAACTAACAATAGAAAATAACAAAACAATAGCTCCAATATAGCAAAATAATAGCTCAAAGTGTAAACAAACTCTTGACGTATGCATGTACACATTAGCCAACGGATACGAACCAAGTCTTCTATAATTCTTGACAAGTTGTCCTCATTAGCTCCATACATGCTCTATACAAGATATCAACATCTCGCGTACTTATGATTCTTCACAAGAACACATTAAGACCTACATGGAATCTTATCAATTTCTTTCTAAAATCAATTAACATAACTATCTCTTACATGTGCCATGCATATATAGACTTAAGTGTTTCTAAAATGGCAGCAAACTTATGTTATTTTGATCTTATTTGATTTTCGATATCATGTAATTTGCACAAGAATTCAAAAAACCAATTGTGGATGACATCTTCGATGCTGTCAGTTGATCTCAAAAGTATTATAGACAACATGTCATCTACACTGAGAACCTTAAAGTGACTTGTCAGCCATTTGAGTTTGTTTCATACTCAATATACTCCACCTTGAACTCAACACTCAATCACTTCATTTAAGCTCTTTTTTCTCAACCTTTACAGTCTCAAATCTTGTAAATAACAGTTAAGCTCATACAAAGATTGAATTAGTTGGTGGTACAACTTTAGTTAGCATGTTTGTTGGATTCTCATTAGTATATATCTTTAACAGCTTTATAGACATTTTTGCCACCTCATGCCTTACAAAATGAAACTTGACATTAACATACTTGGTTTTTATTCATGATGATTCTAATTCTTGCTCAAATAAAATGTAATTTGACTATAATAAAATATTATTACTAATCTTGCATTGTACCTATTTCAGAAACCAATCCTTTCAACCAAATAGCTTCCTCAAGTGCTTTTAATGCTAAATATTCACCTTTAATTATGGATAGAACTATCACATTTTGTAGTGTTGTTTTCTAATTAACAATTACAATTGCCTATAGTGAATAAGTAGCTTATTTATGGTCTTCTTTTATCATGATCACTTACAAAATTAGAGTGTATATAACTAGCCAAAACGTGTTCATAAATGTTTGATCTACCATATTGTAAACTGTACTCCATTGTGTCTTCAAGCTAACTTATAATCAATTACACTATCTTCTACTGTTCAATTCTTAGATTAGCCATAAATCTGCTTACAACACACGTAACATATGAGATATCAAGCCTTGTAAGTACTATAGCATACATTAAACTCTTAACAACATTTAAATAGAGAATATCAGTCATCTTACCAACAATATAAAAAGAATCTTATACATTCTCATCTAAGTGATATTTTATGTTAGAAAACGTGTTGGATTTTGGTTAGATGCATAAACCATACATTTCTACCACAGTAACAAAAAACTAGATCCTAAAGCTGTCAGAAATGATTCAAGGAACAATTATTTGAGCTTATTTTTGTTCTTGTGGTTTTCTATTATATGGTTTTCCACAATCTTAAATGCTTTCAAAGAATACAGATCTAGCGCCCTATCACGAGTAGATTTTGGCAACTTACAAACCTGATACAAATGGTAGTCCCAAGTATACACAAATGAATAGTATTCCAAATCTTCCTTAGACCAATTACACATATAAGATCACATAGCTACTTTACATTCATAGTTCTTGAAACATCCACATTACACCCATAATGCACACTTATCTGTAAATTAAATTTATTGGGTAAAAAAAGGCTCATCAAATGAAATGTCATTGCTTTTACATGCTTATTACTGCAATGAATTGATTACATAATGATGTTAAGAACTTTTACTTTGTTGCATGTGTTTCTCCCAAGTTACCTAATATAAATTAGGAATGTTTATCATACTTCGATTAGTTTTCTTATTGTCTAAAGTTCACTGTTCTTTTTCTTTCTAGTTTAGGACTTTGATGTCCTTTTTCTTTATAGTTAGGACTTTGATGTCCTTTTTTTTTAGAGTTAGGATAATTACTACCAATATAAATACCCTCTTTTGTAACCTTGGAAGGTAGATTTGAAGTTAATAATATTTTTAGTTATCAAAACTCTATATGAGTTTTTGAGAAATTGACAAATCTTAAACTCTAGGTTTAGAGTATTCTTTGGAATCAACATGAGTTTAGATTATTCCTCTATTTTGGTATTTGTAAGAATCAATGAAATATTTGAACGTTAAACTTCCATTGCATCATTATTGAACTCATATGAGGCCATAAACATCATTTGAATTAAACGAGGAAAAAACAGAATAGAAATGACAACTAAGATAAAAGAAATATGAGAAAAAACTAGCAATATCTAAAAGCTAGAAAAAACTACAAGAAATTTGATTTTTTAAGATGAGTTTTTTTACAACAATTTTAAATTTGATCACAAAATGGTATTTATTGTGACAATTTTTGAAATCGTAGCTAATAGTGTTGTCATGACTTATATTATTTTGGGAAATTATCCACCGACCACCTCTTTTTTCAGACTTTTTTAAAAAATACACAATTTTTTCATTTTTTGGCTAAATTCCACCTAAAGTTACATTTCTTTGCACTTTTCTACTTTTGTATGTTGACCGTTAAGATTCTGTTATTTTTTTAATAAAATGATGATTTTTTCCTCCAAATGTAAAATTATAATTTTATCATACAATATTAATTTGCGGGCCAAAATTGTCATTTTGTTAAAAAAAACTAATAGAATCTTAATGGTTAACAGACAGAAGTGGAAAAGTACAAAAAATGTAACTTCATGTGGAATTCAGCCAAAAAATGAAAGAATTGTGTATTTTTGAAAAAGTCCGAAAAAAGAAGTGGTTGGTAGATAATATCCCTATTATTTTTTGTAACCAATATTTTTTATTTTGAGACTTGTTGATTGGTCATAAAAAAATTTATTTTGACCACCAAAAGATATATTTTTGTGGTGCAAAATATTCCCTCCAAAAGTGAATATTTTGAGACAATATTTCACTATTTATGACAAAATAAATGGTCACGAAATATAATTATAGTCGACTAAACTATTCTATAACTAAAAGAGGGGTGTAAAATTGGCCAAATAATCTATGACACAAGACATTAGTAGCCAAAACTATTGTAGTTTTGGCTAATTTTAAGACTATATTTTTTGGTCATATATAATTACCTATAGTGACAAAACTAAAAAATAGTAGTTGAATATTTTGTCTTGAATAATTTTATATTTTATGACCAATTTTTTTTCTTTTTGACGCACATTATTTAGTCCCTGATTCAACTTCTTTTTGAAAAAATTTATAATAGTCGCAAAAAGATTTTTTTTTTTTGGCATAAAAAGTTCGTCCAAAATTAGCTCTTTTGAGACAATATATAATATTTTATAACAAAATATATAGTGGTGAAATATAATTATTTTTGACAACAATTTTGCAGCTAAAAAAGGTGTAAATTTAGTCAACTCTTTATGACGTAAAATATTAGTCTTTAAAACTATTATGCTTTTTGCCAATTTAAGACCCCTTTTTACATGTTTTAGTTGTCATTTACATTGCCGCACGCCAATTGCTTGATAAAATACGACAACGAATACGCATTCTTGATTTTTTTATAAATTTATTTTCTTAATCTGAAGACACTTGAACGTTTAGAAAATTTTAAAGGTTTTCGTGTGTGCATTAATATTTTGATTCGATTTATGTTGTTTAACTAATCAAGATGATACATATAGCCTCCTTTTGCCCCTTTTTTTTTATTCTTGTGCTTTATATGCAATTCAAGTGTGATATACTTTAGTTTTTCTCAAGTGTTTGTTAGTATTTCCAGAAGAAAAATTTGTCTTAGACTTTGAGTTCTAAAGTTAAAATCATAACGAACATATTTCCATTTTTTGTTTCCCTTTTTCTTTGAGATCCCATATATAATTCTATACTGTATTGCTTGAGAAATTGTGCACTTAGATCATGATATTTTGTAGAAACAAGTCAATATTTCATTGGGTACATTTTTTAATATGATGAGTACGGTAAATTTTATTTATAAGCTCCTTATACCTTATTCATTATGTTTTTATCATACTATCGTCACGTGGAAAATATACTTAGATTATTACTGTTGTTAAGCATTTTTTATGTTTTATTACATATAAAGTTCAATAAATACTTTTATAATACCAGTACTAAGGTTTATCAAGAAGTCTGGAATTGTTGCTTGCAACTTTGAAGGATTGGCCGCAATGCTTTAGTCCTACAAGGACATTTTATATTTAATAGCTGGTTAGGTATTTTATTTGATCTTATTGCAACTTGTAGGTGTTAAAAGTTTTATTCAGTAATTTTATAATTGAGATCCTATTATAATAAGATAGCAATTTGTATTGTGGGTCAGATTCTGTCAACTGGTATTTAGCTAAAATATCTCACTAACCCCCACTGGTTAAATATTTTTCAATTCACATAGTTTTCATTTTCCTTTTATCTGTGGGATCCCATATATCATTCATAAGAAACAAGCTATTATGTTATCTATTCTTTAAATCCATTTATATGCAGTGGGCACTCTAATTTCTATTATTTGAATTTTTTGCTACTGTTACTGCTGTTTTAGCCCTTGAAAGAGGGGTTAACAGAGAGGGTGAGTATATTGATATGAATTCAAACTCTTCTTTTTTTCCAAATTTTATCCGTAACTACCTACTATATTATTTTAATTTTCAACTTTTCTCAAAGTCTAATGGGCAGTTGTCTTGTCATTATTTGGTTTCAAGTAAGAAGAGAGAAAGTGAATGGATGAAAATTTTGCAAAACTTGTTTTTGGCTGCGGTAATTAAGTAATTTGAGTTCCATTTTTTTTTTGTTTTTTATTCTCTTTTTCCCGTCTTAAAAAAAATAATGAGTCTTCATGTCTATTATAATTCTTATGAACTTCATATGGTTTGGCATAAAATTAGGTAATTGAAAAGGCTTCATGTTGGATGAAATTATCAAGTATGTGCAGTCCCTACAAAATCCATTGTAGGTAACATTGCTACTGAAAAACTAATAGCGCTTAAGGTTAAATTAGGGCTGAATTTTATTAATTGAAACAGAAGAAAGAATAAATTTAGACCTACAATTCGAGAGATATGTTTATCTCTCCCAAAACTCTTGATCTCTCCTAATACTTTAGAAAACTCCACAGAAACCCTAAATGACTTCTTAATCTCTTATTTGTACCTAAACCCTAATTAATGAATAAATAAAATTACTAAACTGCCCGTGTCCCTAAAATTACCAAACTATCGCTGTCCCTTTATATTTGCACCTAAAATAAGTTTTCATCGGTCTAACAAAAATCTTATTAACACAGTAATAATGAATTAATCTTCTTTAATATATTGTTGTATTCCTACACTGTTTTTTGTATTTTTATTTATTGACTTTTGCTTTTTTTTGGCACTATTTTCTCTTAATTTCATGCAATATTTTTTACTATTTCTAGGTCTTTCTATGTTGGTTTTGGATCACTAGAGTTACTGGTTGTGATTTATTGTAGCCTATTGCTGTAGGTCTCTATAGCTGTTGACTTTTGTTTACTATAGCTACTTTATTAAAGCACTTTTGGATATTGAAGTTTATGGCTAACTTTTATTAGATGCTTCTAACTTTTGTTGAAACATTATCTTAACCTTTACACTTAAGATTTTTTTCCCAAGTAATTTAATCCTTACTAACATTTTCTAACAAAATCAATTACAAAAACAGTTAGGAAAAAGCAAGTAGAATAATTTTTTGCATCGTTGTTGATCAAGTCTCATGTGCAACATTTGAATGAAATGGTACTTGTAAACAACATCTTCTATTTACATTTCTTTACAAAGAACCATATTTATTTGGATTTTAATGTCATGCTTTGTATTTGAATCTTTTGGATAATAATTAAATATTTTAAGGTCTTTTTTCATGTTATTACAATTTTTTGGTCATCAAATTTCAATTTATATGGCTACAATATGTCATTGTGAACCTTTTTTTTTTTTTTATGACGATTGAGAGTAATCACTTTAATTTTTTGGATACGATATAAATAGTCATCAAATAAGAAAATATATCATGGTTAAAAATAATGTAAGGCCATATTACATATATTTTGTAATGAATGGATCTGTCACAAAATGTTAATTTTTATGACTAAATATAGTTGTGGTAAATGTTTACTTTTTATGATAAGAGATAACGGTCATCTAAGATTTTTTGATGCAGTGTAACTGGTCATGAAATAACAAAATAAATTATCCTTAAAACAAATTTAAGACTGAATTAATTAACAATTGTATCTATAAAAATTGTCACAAATGACAACTACTTGAGATGATTATGTAATGTTGCCACATGTAAACTTCAACGACAAAAAAATAGTGTTGCTAATTGCATCTTCAAACCTTTAAAATGATGGTCTTTAGTAATTATTGCGACTATATTTACACACTTTTGAGAAAAATATTATAGACACTATAAATCATCTATCTTGACAAATGTCAAGTGTCATTATTACATTTTTGTATCTCTAATTTGACCATTTTGAATACCATTTATGAAAATTTTAATTTAAGTTTAAGACAATGATTTTTGGCACAAAACCATAATTTTAACATGATGAAAATAATTTTGGTCGCTAAAATTTTTTAAGGCAGTCTTTCCATAACTAACGTGTGATGATTTATTTTCCGTCATAGAAAATATAAGGTGGCTAACTTGTTATCTTTAGTGACTAAAATTTTTGTAATAAAATATCTTTTTTCTTGTAGTGTTTAATATTTTTAATGGACTACCTCATACATCGTAATATAGTTTCTAATGATGAAGTATTGAAACAAGCAAACATAGGAACAATACAACTAGCATTCCAATAAGAAAGAGACTATTGAAACCTCAAAATTCTCGTTTTGAAACAAACATAACACAAAATGAACAATCAACAAAAGTTGTTACCATAAGCATTAGAGCAAGAAAGTATACATCCAGATGGGACATATGTGACATTAACAAAACTAAATTATTAAAAATACAATTTTCGCATCATTTGCAATAAAAAGTTTAGGATGTTTATCATTATTTATTGTGTGATGGTTGCTATATTTTTAAAATTTATCCAAAAGATTGGCCTAAATATTTATCTATCTAAAAATAATCTATTTTTCATCCATTCTATAACAGACTTGTTTGAATTTTAAACTATTTTTAAATATACATATTATTTTATTTTTGAAATGTTAGATCTAATAGCTACAAAAGGAACAATAAAGAATCTTAGATGATAATTTTTTAAAATATAAAGACTAACTGAATAATTGGTTCAAACTATAAGGATTAAATCTACCTTTTCCATAAACTTAAGTTTGGATAAGAATTCATAAATGAAATTCTTTTTCCAATTTAACTAGTTGCCTGACAATTTCACTGTTCAAATGGACTGTTTAAATTGCAAAGTGTATTTAAGGATAAAAAATTGATTACTAATGGTTTATAAAAGAGAAAAATCTTCATTCGATGTGGATATCTTATACTAAATAAAAAAAAGTTACATATAATAATTCTTTAGTTCTACTTTAACTTTAGTGAAATTCAAAGTGCATGTTATCATCAATAATTCATCTTTATCTTTATGCTTAATTACTCATTTTCATATCCAATTGAATATTGATTATTGTGATATTTTATTAGTATACATTTGACTTTACACACTTGACTTTATCCATTAAGGTCTTCTTCATCCTCTTAGCTAAGCTATTTTGCTGAGGTGTGTATGTAACAATCTTATGTGTCAAAATGCCATTCATTGCACAAAGATCCTCAAGCAACTTGTTGCAACTCAAGTCAATTATTAATTCTAAGCACCTTGATCTTTCTACTAGTTTAAGTTTCAATAAGAGTTTTCTAGTTTTTAAATTTTTCAAATACTTCTTCTTTACTTTAAGCACATAAAGGTAAATCATTCTAGAAAAATCATAAATAAAAGATAGAAAATATTTAGTACCACTAAGAGAATCCTTGTACACAGGCCTATATAGATCTGAGCGTATGTAATCTAGTATATCTTTAGTAGTATGGACTGTGGTTTTAAACTTTATCCTCGAAGTCTTGCCTAGAGTACACTCTTCATAGAATCCTAAAGATTTTATCTTGTCATTGCCACACACTCTCTACTTTTATAGTTTTTTCAAACCTTTTTCACTTTTATGACCCAAATTTGAGTGTTGTAGCTTTGCCCTGCCTTTTATAAGATTAATGATACATGCTTTACCAACAGTGGTCTTACCATATAAGACATATAGGCTATAATTCCTAGTGCCCTCTATAATCACTATTAAACCTTCAATGGCATTTAAAATCACTGCTTCAACCCTAACTATACACTCTGTTTGATTAGCATTCTAAAAGCAATCAAGTTTCTTTTAAGATAAAGAACATACTTAACTTGGGTTACATCTTTATCTACCTCATCAAATATCTTAGGACTTAGTACCAATACCTATTACTTTACACATTGTATTATTTTCCATGAAGACTATATCACCATCACAAAACTTATATGAAATAATGTAACAAAAAGTATTTGTTGTGGGTTTATTGTAGTGAAGAAGCCTAAATTCGAAGGAAAAAAAGGAAAAAGAAAAAGAAATTTGTGAGTTTATTAAGCTGTGATTTTCTTGAAGCTTAAATAATGATGGATTAAAATGGGTTTGATGTTGGTGCTAATTCAGAGCTTGAATTTCAACTTAGATGGGTTAAAAATTAAGGGTTTTTTTTGTTTAGTTTTATTTTTGGTTTATGCCTAGTGATGCTCTTGCTGTAGTTCAAGAACACTCCCTTTAAAATTGTTGCAAAAGCAAACTAATTGATGCCAAACTTTGCTCAATTAAAAAAGGGTTTCATGTTAGTTGATGATGATGCATGCAAATAGTTTTCAGTTGCCGTTTAGCTGAGACGCCATGATGGGGAGTTTTATGTTTGATATATATATATTTTAGTTTGTTTGATCTTTAAATTTTTGTGGAGTTTTTTTTTTATTGCCTATATGTGATGAAGATTCTGTGGATCATACATTGCTCTATAGAGCATAACTTTATTCGTTGCTTATATATGTTGTGGACTGTGATGCAAGAGTGTTGATGGATGTGAAAGCTCTAGTTCCCAACATCTTGAAAGAGTTATTGCTGCAAATATTGCCTTGTGCTAGTCCAATACTTGTGATAATGCTGAGATTTTAATTTTAATTCACATTAGTTTTTTATTTTTTCTTAAATTATGTATGTAGTAACCATTTATATACTTTTAACATGGTTTTTCATTTTGGTTGTTTGTTTATTTGCTTCTAGAAACCAAGATATCTTACCCAAGAATAAAACCACTTAATCCATAACATCTAGCAATGAAGCAGATCAACTAAAGGTGCATTGACAAAGAAAGCATTGAAGCACAATCAAATTGCACCAACTGATTTTTGAAGGTATTGATTAGATGACATAATACCTATTGATAGGCAAACTAGAAAGGCAGTTTATCGTCTTCTCAGACTAGTTATAAGTTTGAGCTTTTTCTTATTTGATTTTTTGTATATGAAAATATCATGTTGCTAAAGACAAGTAATATCTTAAGCTTTGCTTAGTTAATCTCTACAAAGTTGACACAAGTTGCAAGGATCCTATTGTGTGCAACTATTGCCTACTTTGTGAATGCTGCTAATTTTAGTCATGACTAATACTATTTAAATTATTTAATACCAGAATGAAATATGTTGTTTTATATTCAACTTAAGCTTTATTTCTCAATTATGATTAATTTGATTGAATTTATATTTGAATGGAATATTATGTTTGTTAGTAGTGTAGTTGTGGCACTAAAGTTGTGGTGGATTAAAATAAGTTATTGATTGCTTCGATGGCATTGAATATTAATTTGGTTGATTGTAGTGTGGCTACTACTTTGCACACACTGTTTGCAGTTTAGAACTTATTGGTTGCAGTCAATTTTCATCAGCTTACTTTTTGCTTGATTCATCAGCATTCTAGCTTAATTAATCCCCATATGAAACTATTGAGAGACTTTACAAGGCAACAACTTAACATTCATTTTTCTTTTTTATTTGGATTTATTTATGAATTTTTTTGTAAATAACCATATGTCGTAGGAGTAGTTTCATCAAATCTTAATAGTTGTGATTTAAGAGGCAGATACTTTAGTTAAGGTTTGAGGCATGTAAGGTATCTCAAAAGCTTTTAGGAGTATCTCAAATGCTATTAGGGCCATTATTGTACTTTTAGTGTTAACTTATAGTCAAGCAAAAGAGTAACTGATAGTAGGGGGTTTTCACTAATAAACACATATTTGCCATTTATCTACAAATATTAGAGGAGATATCTAAAAAGCACCCAATTTTCTTTTAGTCTCTAGATTTTAGATAATCACCCAATTAGATCCTATAGGATTTTACTTTCCTAGGGTAAAACTTTTTTTTTTCACAGTCCACAACCATACCTAGTAGTCCTCCAAATGTTAATACAAGTGACAAAATTGAAATTTCTAACTCAATCAACCACCTTGATAATTCAAGCTAATCTCAGGAAAATCAAGTCCATATTCAACAGCAAGGAATTGGATCATAAAATAACCAATACAAATTCATGAGACAATTACATTATCAACAATCATACGTCAATCAACATCAATTTCTCTTAAATTCCATAACAAAAACCAAAAATTGTTTTCAAATAATATGAACTTTTATGTAGCAAACTGTCATAACATACATTACAAAAGCCCTACAAACTAATATATAGTAATTCAAGTATCATAATATACAAAAAATGTATAAGGGGTAGAAAAATAAACCAATTCATCGTCTTTTATAGTGACCCATCCCACGATTCTAAATCAATAGATTGAGTGGGCCACTCGTGAATAAATTAATATTAAACAAACACTAAAAATTATGTCGTGTAACTTTGGGGAATCGTTTCTATTTTGTATTAAATACATTTTCCAACAAATGAGTACTTTAAATAATTTTTGCTTTATTTTTTATTTTTACTTTATTTTGTTTACTTTTGTTTTTAGTTTATTTCATTCCCATAATATCTCAAATAAGAAGAAAAAAATGTATAACATAATCAAATCACTCAAAACATCCAATCTATATTTTGGTGTAATTTGATTCCAAAACTAAATTAGAACTCCTATTATCTTTTCCTTTTTTCATTTTGATCTATAGGGGCCAACACATACAACTTCTTTAGGTGGGGCAAGGTATTTTTTTTTCTCTCATTGATGACCTTTCTAGAATGGTTTAGGTATACGCGTTCAAAAGTAAGGATGATGTGTTTGATCAGTTAAAAGCTTGCATTAATTAAGACCTAAACAAATAAGAAGGTCAGAAGGTTAAAGACTGACAATGGTTTGGAGTTTTATAATAAAAAGTTTGGTGACTTTTGTATTGAGCATGACAATGTAAAACATAAGACAGTAAGACATACACCTCAACAAATAGATTAACTAAAAAGATGAATAGGACTTTGATTGATAAGCTAAGGTGCATGCTTGTCCATTCAAAGTTATCTATAACATTGTGGGCAGAGGCTTTGTCTTCAACTTGCTGCATAGTGAGCAAGGGCCCTTCATTTGGAATAAACTTTAAAACATTTGTTGAACTCTATTCTAGTAAACCAGCAGATTATTTTGATATAAGGGTGATGTAGCGGCAGTTTATAGTTCATATTATCCTGTTGATTCTAGAGAATACTGGAATAAATAAACAAATTAAATTCTTGTTGATTCAAAAGAATACCGTGAATCTAGGGGTTAAAATTCGTTGATTCCACAGAATGCTGAGAATTAACTAACTCAAATACTCTCACAAAGATTTAAAAACTGAAAATATTATTGAACTCAAAATTCTACCTTCAAAGGCTACAAGAGAGGGTTATTTATATTAGTAGTAATTATCCTAAATCATGAAGTAAAAGGAAAATAAAAGTTCTAAACTAGAAAGGAAAAAAAATCCTAAACTTTAGATAATAAGGAAACTAATCCTAATATAATATGGATTTCTAGTCTTCTTCATTCCCCTCATGTTGGAGAGAATTCGCCCTCGAATTTGAATTGTTAGTACCAACATCTTCATCATGATCACCTTTATAAGGAATAAGATACTTGGCATTGAATACATATGCAGTACAAATATGACTAGGAAGCTTGAGTTTGTAGGTATTAGGATTTATCTTTTCTATAATCTCGAAAGTCCAATTTTCCTGGTAGAAAGCTTGTTGTAGTCACCAACTGAGAACTTATCTTTTGTTAGGATAGCCCAGACAAGATCTCCCACCTGAAATTCTAAAGCTCAATGCCTTTTATCAGCCTCAGTTTCATAACTTTCAGCAGTCTTCTTCAAAGACTCTTGCATAGCTGCATGAATTTTCTGAAGCTACTCAATAAAATCTTCTGCTTTGGTACTTTTATGAACTAAATCTGGAATTGAAACTAAGTAGATGGGAGCTTCCGGACAGTATCTGTAATTCACTTGAAAAGGGCTTAAAACAATATTACACTTAACTACATGATTATAAGCAAACTGGAATTGGTATAACTTTTGATCCCATGTCTTCAGGTTATTGCCAACCAGACTGTGTAGATGGTTTCCTAAAAAGCAGTTGACAACTTCAGTTTGACCATCAATTTTTGGGTGGTACGCACTTATGAAATTCAGACATATTAGTTAACTTCCATAATGTCTTCTAAAAATAGCTAAGAAATCGCGTATCTCAGTCAGACACTATAGAACGCGATAAACCATGCAATCTATAGACTTCTTTGTATTCAAAAACTTCCTCAATGGCGTTAATCCAGTCCAACAATTCTTCTGGTTGACCACTTTCTTAGAATTTAGGAATGTCAATCCTCAATCTAGATTCCCATCTTCTATCGTCAGCATAATCAGTTCTATATCAACGCCCAGAGAATGGATTAGTGAAGTTTTCACTTGATTTGTCTTCACGTTTTGGTGGACGATGACGTTCAACAAGTAACTCTACCATTTAAGGCATTTGTTCAGCTAACATATCAATTTGGGTTGTCTTATTAGCTAGGGATTTATCTCTAGAAACATCATCTTGATTGTAAGTTACAACATGAGAGGTATCACGGGATTTTCTTGGTGGCATTTTCTAAATTTACATAAAAAAAAAGGTATGGGGGATAAACTAAAAATTAATCAAAATTTTAGGTAAAATGGTAATTAAGTAAAAGTTTAGGTTTTCAGTGATAGTGGTAGAAAATCTGATAAGGATGGGTGAATCTAAAAGATTTAGGGTCGTTGAGTGTGATGGTGGTGGTGGTGGTTTGCCCGAAAAAGTGGTGTTTCAGCTAAAATTTAGAGCTAAAGGAGGCGGGTTTGTATTTGTTTTGATTTTCAGCAATCGGTTCGTCGATCAGCGATGGGGAATGGTGAGAGAGGTTTAGCTAATGGAAAGGAGTTGATTGGTGGTGGTGATGATGGCCAACGTAAGTAGAATTTGGCAAATGACAGCGGAGGCTGACGCAGTAGTTTTGATAATTTTTCTGGTGTTCTATGGTTGATTGACGGTGGTACGTGCTTAGGTTTTAATGGCCGGTGATTTTTTTTATGAATGATGATGGTTGTGATTAGATCAATGACGGAAAACTAGCGTTGGCAACCATGGACGGTGGCTGACACGGCTGTCATTTATGTTTTAGATTTCTCTCTTTTTCTTTTAGAAAGCTAGTGGGTTTAAAGAGAAAAAAATTTATAGGTATTAAGGATATTTTAGAACCAAGAATTAGCTCTAATATTAATCTAATGCAACGGAAGTTTATAATTCATATTATCCTGTTGATTCTAGAGAATACCAAAATAAATGAACAAATTAAATTCACGTTGATTCAAAAGAATACCGCGAATCGAAGGGTTAAAACTTATTGATTCCGTGGAGTATTGAGAATTAACTAGTATTCTCACATAGATTTAAAAACTGAGAATATTATTAACTCAAAATTCTACCTTCAAAGGATACAAGAGAGGGCTATTTATATTAGTAGTAATTATCCTAAATCATGAAGTAAAAGGAAAATAAAAGTTCTAAACTAGAAAGGAAAGCAAAATCATAAACTTCAGATAATAAGGAAACTAATCCTAATTAATATGGATTCTTAGTCTACATTAGAGGTTCTTCAGATGTCCAACATATGCGCACATTTAGCAATGAAAGCAAGAACCTAGGGCTTTAACATGTGTGTTTCTAGTCTATCTTAATGGAGCTAAGGGGTATAAGCTCTGGTGCACTAATCTAAAGCCACCAAGAGTAATAATCAGCAAGGATCTTGGGATTAATGAGTTTGAGTTGTATTCAGTGACCTTGTTGTGCTTCTTTCTGTGGGTTAATGTTTGTTGAAACTTAATTCAATATTTTATTATTTAGAATTTGTCCCAAACTTAATTTGGAACTTATGTGTTTTTTTTCTAAATAATGGTGAGGTTAAATTATGTTAATTTAAGTAATGTGTTTGGGATATTTATTATGTGAATTATGTTGCGAGATTTAGTATATTTAATAAATTTGAGTTTTCTTTTAATTATGAAACAAATAGGAAAAATATAATAAAAATAAAAATATACTATTAACTAAAAGCAGCATAACAACACTCCATACTGATACTAAATATTTAAAATGATATCAATAATCCTTAAGATTATTGAGTCAATGTGTTCTAGAAACTGTAGTCACATAAATTGCTATTATGTAAATAGTATCATTAAGTACTACACCATTGTCATTATTTTCGTGATACTATAGTGATATGAATTGCTAACACAAAAATCATTGACACTAAAATTTAGTGTCAGTATGCTCTGTCTTGATCATTACTGACAAAATTAACAAGTGTTAGAAACGTAATTTTGATACTAAATTAGTGTCAGTAAAGTTCATTTTTCTAGTAGTGATGTCCCATTTCCACAATTTGTATTTTATTGTACACTGGATATTAATTTAAAAGTTTTATGTTACATTTACAAGTTTTTATTTTGTTTACCAATAATACACCAATTTATCACTTCTATGTTAGTTTACTTTTTTTATCTTTCATTTACAAGTTTGGAGTTCCATTTGTATAATTCATGTTTATTTTATATTTAATGTTGATTTACAAATTTTATGTTAAATTTCACATCTTATGTTTACTTTGCACAATTTATATTTAATTACAATTTTAATGCTATGATTTTAATCATTGTATTATAGAATGACCTTGTTTGGATAAAAAAAAAGGACAAGATGGCAATAAAAATAACTAGCTCTATGCAGGTTTTCAGACTATATTTACAAAATTGTAACTCCCTACGGAATTGCAATCTATTCTATCACCATCTTGTCACTATTTTGTCCTTCTTATCATTTTCCCATAGATAGAGAAAAAAGATTAATCCTATCTATTTTTAATAGTCAATCTACAAATGGAAGACATGCACTACTTAAGACAACTCAATGGTTGTGTGACTATTTTTGAAGGAATGTTATTGAGGGGCAAATTATTAAAGTTAATTAAGTGAGAAAGACATTAAGAATTTTAAACTTTTTCCTAATAAGTTTAAAAGTATTCTGTATAATCCTAAGATTTATAAAATTCTTTTAAATTTGACACCTAATTAACTTTTAATAAAATCCCTTAAAATATGCATGCACCTATTGAGTTCTTTTACTTTGTGCATAATTTTTATTTGTAGATTCACTATTCAAGATAGATTAATCCCTTTGTCCCTTGAAAGAACAAGATTCACAATTTCCATTAGAGAACTTTTAGAACTGGAAAGATATTACAAGATTTTCAAATAGAAAATTTTCGAAGAATGTTGGCAAAAATAGGTTAAAATCAGTGTTAATTTAATAATTAAATAAATAGGTGGTGATTTATCCTATTGTTATCAACAATGCAGCATTATGTCTAGTATTTTTCTTCTAATTACGTCACTCCTCACTTTATTTTCATATAGAATTCAGTAGTTAAAAATAGGTACGGTAACTTATAAGGGTGGGCATCAGATCAGATTTGAAGCCAAGTCTGATTGTACGAAATTTGTACAATCCAATCATATCTGATTTGGATCAGATTGGATCCGAGCCGATCCGAATCATCCTATCGAATTTGCACTATTAATACCTAAAAAAACTTTGAAAATTAAAAAATAAAAAATGTAAATTTCTAAGCCTAATTCGTAAATCACCAATTCACCACACTGTTGAGTACTAGAAAGTGTGTATTTATAATGGAGAAAATCATCATTTTACACTTCAAGTCTCACTAACATCTCTATTTTTATGTCTTTAAGTCCCTTGTAATTTAATTATGTATGTTTTATTTTTATTAATTATTTTATGTATTTTAGGGGATATCATGGTCATTTCACAATAAACGAGAGATCAGATGGAAAACAGACAGCACTTTTGAACTCATGACAGTCGAAAACCTTAGGAGGAGCATAAAAAGAAAAATGGTACTGTTCACATATACGGTACTGTTCACACATACGGTACGGTTGAGATATACGATCGCATAAGACACGCTTCACGCGACTTTCACCATTCATCGATCGACCGACGTGGCACTCGCATTTATGCGATGACGTGGCACTATACGATGACGTGGCGGCATTTGATTGGACGAATGATGTGGCATTGACTGATTATGTTGCGTTGACTGATGACGTGTCACGAGCTTATTGGACCAAAAATGTTGACCGGTGATGTGGCAGAATGTTAGTGGACGGAAAAAACGTGTGTATGGTACATGCATATACACAGAATAAGAGCCCTGATGATGTGTTCCATCCAATAGGAACTTGCCATGTGGCGCAATCCTGAGCGTCCAAATTGTTTTAATCCGATGGCCATAATTTACTCAGTGTATCTATAAAAAGGGGGCTCCCCCCCCCCTAATTTGACACGCCTGAATCCATTTTTGGACTCCATTTTCTGTAATTCCATCTCCATCTTGTTTTTTCTACATATTTTAATAAAATTTCCATTTTACCCCTAGTTCAAATATGAGTGGCTAATTTCCTTTCAAGCTTGGGTTGAAGGTGAAGTCTCAACATGCTCCATGGGCTTAATTTGGTAAATTTACTTTTTCTTCCCCTTTAATTTATGTGGTTGTTTTGACTTTTCGTAGATAGATAGTAATAATCTTGTCTGGATATCGGCTGGAATAACCGCCTCCCTGGCAGGTTATTACTATTTGGCACTTTTCCTTTAGCACCATATCTATTAGAGTGTGGTTCATGATGAGTGGAAGTTCCCCCTTCATGATTTAATTGGTACTAATAATGAATGTTAAGCCGATAGTGCATGTTGAGACAGATCCGGAGATCCAAGCATTTCATCCAAATAGTTTATTTCTACAGCTTTAATTTAAATTAATATATTGCCTACTTCATTGTCATTATAAATCCAATCATCCACTTAGAAAATTAATTCTACAAGTAATTAAAATCCACCTCCTTGTGGGATCGACACTCGTCACCATTAATCTGTTCTACAATAGATTCGTGCACTTGCGAGTTCAATAAAATTTACATAACAAGTTTTTGGCGCCGTTGCCGGGGAGGTAAGTTATTTTAATTTGTAGAATTTTTTTTTCTTCTTTATTTATTTATTTTAGTTGTTTCCTTGTAATATTTTTTTTTATTTATTAAAAAAAAAAGAAAAAAAAAGTGAATTAAATTTTGAAGTAGGTATTATTTTCTTTTCTTTTCTTTTCTTCTTTAAATTTTTGTAATTTAATTTTCATGTTATTTTTTTTTATTTTGTGAAATCGGCAGGTTCAACCGCCTCTTAATTTATTTTAATTTGTTTCACGTATATTCTTTTCTATATATAGCACTTGAGTTATTTTCATAGGAAAATTGTAACAGCGTAATAAGGTTAGTATCGTAATTTCTCCCTCTTCTTTATCTTTATTAATTTTGTTATCATTGTTTTTCTTATTTGCATGCATGGTCGTAGGTCACAATTACCTAATCTTGAGCCTATAGACTTTGAATTAGAAAAAACACTTCGCACACACAAGCACGTTATAATTAAAAATAAATTTGAAATGGATTTGCAACCAGCACCACAAGAGAGGCCATTTAAGGACTACTTTAGTCCCTTAGCTAACTTGAGCACATCATGCATAAGATACCCAAATGTAGCTGCTAGGAGTTTTGAATTAAAACCTAGTGTGCTAAATTGTCTTCCAACATTCTATGGCCTAGAAAATGAAGATCCATATAATCATCTGAATGATTTTCATGCTATTTGTCAAACTTTTAAATATGAGAATTTTTCAGATGATGATGTTAAGCTTAGATTATTTCCATTTTCTTTAAAGGATAGAGCTCGTTCATGGTTCAATGCATTGCCTTCTAATAGCATTACATCATGGGAACAAATGGTAACAAAATTTTTGAATAAATATTTCCCAGTAAATAAAACCAATGCTTTTCGCAGGGAAATTTCAGAGTTTACCCAAAGAGAAGACGAGCAATTTTTCGAAGCATGGGAGCGATTCAATGGGCTACTCTTAAAGTGTCCACATCATGGGTACGAAAAATGGCACCAAAGCCAATACTTTTTGGAGGGATTATTGCCGAATGTGCAAGAATGGCTAATGGCAACAAGTGGAGGAGAGCTAATGTCAAAAAGTGCATCAGAGATTTGGGATTTTTTCCAGCGACAAGCGGATAATTCCCAACAACGGAGTCGTTCACTCAGGAGTACTAGAAGAGTTAAGGGAGTGAATGAGGTTCACATTGGCGAGTCAAGTTCAGAAATTAAAGAAGCCAAAGACATAGTTGAAGGTCTTTCCCACAAATCAAAGATCGTTAATGTACCGCTAAATTAATGGAACCACATGACCAGGACTCATACTCGATCAAGCCAATGCCATAGATGATGTAATGAAAAGCCATCAAACTACAACCCTTACTCCCACACATATAATCCTGGATGGAGAGACCACCCCAATTTTTCATGGTCTCAAGGATTCCAACAGAATGGACCGGACCAAGACTCCACTCCACTCTCCACCAATGCAACCAATTCCTCAAAATCCTCAAGCCTCTCAACCACCATTTAGACCATATAATCAAAACCCAAACCATTCTCAGCCTAGACCATGGGAGGATGCATTTCAGAATTTCAAGAATCTTATTCACTCTAAAATCGAGCAATAAAACCGCACCATTGATGAACTACGAAATGAGATGAGAGCGGGTTTCAACTCACAAACCCAATCAATTTCAAACCTTGAGAAAATGGTGGGACAACTTGCTTCGTCGATTCCAGACTTGCAATGATCGCTGAGAAAGGTAAATTCCCAAGTCAACCAGCCTAATCCTAAAGGAGTGCATGAAGTAAGTACCGATTCACCTCAAGAAGTATGGAGAGGTCAAAGCCGTCGTGACCTTGCGAAAAGGAAAAGAAGTCGACAACAAAGTGGAGATGCTGCACCAAAACAACTCAAATTGTACCAGAAATGAAGACTCATCCTCGAGGAGAAAGAAGAAACCAACACACAAGAATACGTTCCAAAAGCTCCATTTCCCGGAGGTTAGTTAAAGCGAAGAAGGAAAATCTACAAGTGAGATTTTGAAATCTTTAAACAGGTAAGTGTTAACATCCCTTCGCTTGATCTTTATAAAACAAGTGCCATCTTATGCCAACTTTCTTAAAGACCTTTGTACTAAAAAGAAAAACATTCATATTCAAAAGAATGCATTTTTAACAAAACGTGAGCTCTATACTCCAACACAAACTTCCTCTAAAATATAAAGACCCGTGCTCCCCCACTATCTCACGTGTAGTATGAGAACCACACAATTGAGAATGCTTTGTTGACTTAGGAGCTAGTGTAAATCTGTTGCCTTACTCGATTTGTGAAACTTGGGTCGGAGAATTACACCCAACTCCAGGTGGTGTTACAACTTGCAGACGGTCCATGAAAAACCTCGTGGTATTGTGGAGGACGTCTTATACAGGTAGATAAGTTTTATTTTCCTGTTGATTTCATCGTAATTGACACTCAACCAGTCCGAGATTGAGGAAGCGGATCCCCATTATCTTAGGGCGACCTTTCTTGACAACCGCCGATGCTCACATTCAACGCAGATCGAAATATGCAGCTTCCTTTGGCAATATGACGATGGAGCTAAATATCTTCAACATCGCCAAACAACTTCCCAACGCAGATGATGAAATTGTTAATGTGGATTTAATCGAAGAATTAGTTGATAATACTTTTCTTTCAAATCTTAGTGATGACCCTTTACAAACATGTTTAACTCACTTTGGTTTGAATTTTGATATTGACAGATCAATAGATGAGGTTAACGCCTACTTGATTCAACACCATCCATGGACATTAACAAATGGAAGTCAAGAGTGGAACAACTAGCACCATCGAGAGAAAAACTCGAGTCCATCATCACAATCACCACTGAACTTGAGCATTGTGCATACCGGCCAAAGAAATTCAACTTTGACATGCAGCAAGCTAACTTAGAAGAAAATCACAACCGCGTAACTTGAAGAAAGTCGTAATGATGTATACAAAAATGCCAAGATTTACAAACAAATAATGAAAGTCTTTCATGACAAGCAAATTATGAAAAATCTTTCACACCAGGTCGAAAAGTACTTTTATTCAATTCTCGCCATTTATTCCCAGTAAGTTACGCTTATCGATGGATCGTCCCTTTATAGTCCACACTGTTTTTTCATATGGAGCGCTTAAAATTAAGGATCCAAAGAACGGTGTAATTTTTAAAGTTAATGGTCAAAGATCAAGACATATCTAGAGTACCAACCACGTGAAAAAGGCAATCAAATAGATTTGAGTGACCCACCAAATTTAAATTAAGAATTTTTCTTATTTATTTCTTCTTTTCGGTGATTTAAATTTTTGTGAAAGTGTGTTTATATAATCATTCAGTTTTCTTTTATCACTTCTAATTATGTGTTCCTCAACTATACAGTTCCTCTTGAACATTCTCGCATAACTTCAACGTGTACAATCTTATCCGAGAAGCCGATACGATTTTGTAAAACGATCGTATTTGGAAGCTACAACCTCCGTGAGTTGGTATCCCACGTTGAAGATCTAGAAAGACAACTCAAAGAAATTGAGGAAGGTATCAACGAAACCCAAATCGAACTTGAGGAAAGCTCAATAAGAGGACAATTGTGAGATTATTATTTTTCTTTTCTTTTCTTTTTTGTGTGTTCTCTAGTTTGTTACCCCGGTTAAGTGGCGGATAACGGTACTCCGTGATAATCAAATTCGGTTACATTAGTTTCCCATGATAACTGATATTCTGAGAAGAAATTATGGACAGAAACGTGATTCTAGCAAAGCTTCACAAGTGATTTCCTTCACTTCCTCAGATTGCCCTCTTTACAATCTATAAGGGTCGGTCCGAATGCATATGATTGTTTATGAGAAATAACGTCCCTGCTGACATCTGTTGGTTAATCGAGGCCAAAGCACGTTTGGCAGGTGAGTTGCCTTCCAAATTTATTGCATACATGCCTGGTTGTGGTAAAGGAAATTACACAAGAAAACGATGAGCTCAAAAACTTCATATTGATTATCATAAGTGTGCTAGGATGAAATGCGATAAAAATCCTTATTCCTTAAGAATGATTTCTGATAACAGGGAAGATAAGATTCAATTCATTAGGGATGGCTTGAATAAAGAGTCATTGGATGATGTCCTTTTGTCTCTTGAAACACATCCCAATGGATACGCATAAAGAGCAATTCTCCGCTTATGGCCATTATTTCGAAAAAGAGCAGTGCGATATAGTCTTGGGAATCGACTATAAACGACCCTGTTTGCCGTTTATAAGAAAACTGGATGGGAAGCCTATCCTCGACCCATGTAGGCGTTCAAGCCGTTTCTGGACGTAAAACCAGAGGAAGATGTGAGCCACAATCACAACTACCTGTAAATATCCTTTTACTGTTGTTTTATTTCACTGTTGTTTTATCAATTGCATTATTGTCTTTAATAATTGAGTGCTTTTTCTTTTACTATTTCCTTTTTGACTCTCGAGCCATGTGCTTTACGCGTTAATTGACATAGACATGCTACCTCCTATACAGCTGTAAATCATTGTCACTAAGATCCTTGATATATGATCATTTTCTTTTAGACTCACAAATTGTTTTTGAGAGGCATCCCAATGGGAGCTACTCCTAATAAACAATTCAAGAACATTTGTGTGCTCTCTGGATTTAACTATGGCAAACATAAAGAGTTCGTTGAGGCAGCCATCGATCTTGGTCAACGATACATGAAAAGAAATTTGCATCCGGTTTATGGAGGAGGTGACCGAGGGTTATCAAAACTAGTCTCGTGTCGTTTATCTCGGAGGAACCAAGTGTTAGGCATCATCCCAAGAAGCCTCAAACCGTTGGCCTGTATGTCTGACTCACCAACTGGAGAAGAGTTAGTTGTCTCAGGTATGCAAGAAACAATAAATGAAATGCTAAATCATGCTGATGCTTTTATTTTCCTACCAGGAGATCTTGCAACTCTAGAGGCACTAATCACATTAAGATCTTGGGCCCATCCAACATTCATTAAAACCCATCGGTTTGTTAAATGTCAATAACTTTTATGATGGCTTCATCGCATTTCTTAACCATGCAATAAAAATCATTTCATCCCTTTCACAAAAAAAAATCTTTATTTGTGCTCATATCGCTAACGAGTTAATTGATCTCATTCAAGCTTATGTACTGCAACTGGATCCCAAGACCCTTGTCAGGCTTTGGAATGCCAACTAATGATGGTAATAAGAAATGGCCGTAGTAAGAAGTGCAAATTAGATTTAACTCTCCGCTTGTAAATATTTTCTTCTCGTGATCCAAAGACTCAGGTGATGTCTTCTAAACCCTATTCTCTTTCAAACATTGAGGACAATGTTCCGTTCAGGTTGGGGGGAGGGAATAGTTGACAATTGTGGAATATCTCAATCTTGGTGTAGTTTTTACTATTTTGTATTGTAGAAACTAACTGTGGCTAAATTTTTGAGTCGAAGATGGCTGAATATGGAGTGTAGTAACTCTAGAAACGCATCTTCTTATTATAAAAAAAAAAAACAAAAACAAAAAAAAAACAAAAAAAAGGCATTTTGTGTGATCTTTTCATAATTAGATGACATGATAACTTTCAAATTTTAGTATTTGTATTATCTTTGATCTTTAGTTATGTTACACCATGTTTGTTACTCTACATGTTGATATTGGAAACAAATATAAGTTGCTTGAAAGAATGCACATGTCATAATAATTTCCAAGTGAGTTTTTGAGCCTGTCATTTTTCTTGGAGAGTAAACCTTTTTGCCCATTCTTCATTTAGCTTAGCAGTTTATTGCTTTATACATTATCTCCAAAAAAAAAAAAAAAAAACTAAAGTGTGTGTTGCCACATCTGAAGATCTATCTAACTAGTAGATATGGAAGATTATTTAGAACCTTAAAAGATGACAGAAAGGCCATCTTTGGTCCGTTTGAGCCTTTCTAGCCAATCCTATTAATATGTATCCATAGTTAACCCCTTTGAGCCTTAAAAAAAAATAAAATAATAATAATAATAATAAAGTAAAAATAAAGACTTTTTCTTTGGCAACCTATTATCTTGTCCCACTCCAATGTGGAGTATCACCTTATATTTTGTATTTCTCACCACCCATTTATGTTTGAAAATAGAGATAATTTTGCATAAAAAAAAGGGTGCTAAAAAAAAAAAGAGAAAAAGAAACAAAAGAAAAAAAAATGTTTACAAATAAAAAAAAATAATAAAAAAAAAATAAAAAAAAAATCAAGTGAAAAGCACCTTACAATCTCCAAAGTTCTCTATTTTTCAACATATATTTTGTTTTTCTTATTATCCTTTCTTTGTTAACCACGTCCTTAGCCTACGTTACGTCCTAATAAAAGTCCTTCTTGATTTTAGGGAACTATATTCTGAAATGGAAACTAGTTATATGGGTTGAAAAGATGTGGTAATGCATACTAAAAAAATAAAAAAATAAATAAATAAATAAATAATAAAAAAGGATGATGAATGTATTGGTTTGATTAGCATTTTTGAATTAAAATCGTACTATTTCTAAGCTGAGGGCATATTTCTATCACCTTGGTGAGAGTGTGTGATATTACTTCTTTATTATTTTCACTCAAATTATCATTCACTGGAGTGATTATTTTTCGGTTTAATTTCTTTGTGAGCGTATTACTACTACCAGTGAGATTTTGGGGTTTGCATGTCATTCTTAAAAGTGACTCGATTACTAAAGTTGTGACAAAGTTTTCTAAACTGATTCATGTGGAGAGTTGATGTGGGAATGATATTTCTTTAGACTGTAGATAATGCTTATACTTTTATTTGATTGTTATCATTAGTCTGATTGAATAAATACCACAGTATAAAAAAAAAAAAAATTTTGTTTCAGTTTTGTTTTCGCTCAAATTGCTAGGGACTAGAAACAAGCTGGTTGGGGGTTGTGTTGAGTACTAGAAAGTGTGTATTTATAATGGAGAAAATCATCATTTTACACTTCAAGTCTCACTAACATACCTATTTTTATGTCTTTAAGTCCCTTGTAATTTAATTATGTATGTTTTATTTTTATTAAGTATTTTATGTATTTTAGGGGATATCATGGTCATTTCACAATAAATGAGAGATCAGATGGAAAAACGGACAGCACTTTTAAACTCAGGACAATCGAAAATCTTAGGAGGAGCATAAAAAGAAAAATAGTATTGTTCACATATACTCTGATCGCTCACACATACTCTGATGCGGTTGATATATACGATCGCATACACGACACTCGCTTCACGCGACTTTGTTCACCATCATCTTGGCCGACGCGGCACTCGCGATGACGTGGCACTATACGATGACGTGGCGGCATTTGATTGGACGAATGATGTGGCATTGACTGATTATGTGGCGTTGACTGATGACGTGTCACGAGCTTATTGGACCAAAAATGTTGACCGGTGACGTGGCAGAATGTTAGTGGACGGAAAAAACGTGTGTATGGTATATGCATATGCACAGAATAAGAGCCCTGATGATGTGTTCCATCCAATAGGAACTTGCCACATGGCGCAATCCTGAGCGTCCAAATTGTTTTAATCCGATGGCCATGATTTACTCAGTGTATCTATAAAAAGGGGGCTCCCCCCCCCTAATTTGACACGCCTGAATCCATTTTTGGACTCCATTTTCTGTAATTCCATCTCCATCTTGTTTTTTCTACGTATTTTAATAAAATTTCCATTTTACCCCTAGTTCAAATATGAGTGGCTAATTTCCTTTCAAGCTTGGGTTGAAGGTGAAGTCTCAACATGCTCCATGGGCTTAATTTGGTAAATTTACTTTTTCTTCCCCTTTAATTTATGTGGTTGTTTTGACTTTTCGTAGATAGATAGTAATAATCTTGTCTGGATATCGGCTGGAATAACCGCCTCCCTAGGCAAGGTTATTACTATTTGGCACGGGAAGCCCTTAGCACCATATCTATTAGAGTGTGGTTCATAATGAGTGGAAGTTCCCCCTTCATGATTTAATTGGTACTAATGATGAATGTTAAGCCGATAGTGCATGTTGAGACAGATCCGGAGATCCAAGCATTTCATCCAAATAGTTTATTCCTACAGCTTTAATTTAAATTAATATATTGCCTACTTCATTGTCATTATAAATCCAATCATCCACTTAGAAAATTAATTCTACAAGCAATTAAAATCCACCTCCTCGTGGGATCGACACTCGTCACCATTAATCTATTCTACAATAGATTCGTGCACTTGCGAGTTCAATAAAATTTGCACAACACACACCACTTATAAAACAAGTAAAAAACCCAATGAAACCCATTAAACCACCACTGACCTACGAGTTCACGACACACCATACCCGAATCCTAGCGAAACCAAGGCAAATGAAATCTAGCAGCGTCTTGATCACATCCAGCCAAATCCAAATCTGAACCTGAATCTAAAACCTAGCCGTGTCCTAAACTCATGATCACATCCAATTGGTCAGTTGCATGATAGATGCCGATAATCCACTAGTCCTAAGCAACTGACAACAACTTGTTCATGGTAATCAATTAATCCTTATGCAGGACAACTCCCCACTATTTGTGTTTGAAACTTTAAATTTCATACTTTTCTTAGTTGTCTATACGATTTGTTTGTATATAGGAGCATATAGCTTATTGTTCTTGAATTGTTCTTCTTTTCATGTTTTTAATATTTATTTGTAACATTAGTTGAGAAGGACATGAACATGAATTGGATTTGAGAAGTAAAGATATTAAGACAACTCTATTTCTCTCTACAATTGGATTTTTTTCTTTTAATTATTTCATTATTTCATTCTCTGATAATTCATTATTTAAGGAGTTTCTTTGAATTTTATTAATTATTAATAAACTAAGAAACAACATTGATTCATCAAAACTAAAAGTTGAATTTTATTAATTATTAAATCATCATACATTATTTAATGTATGATTATTCATTTGTAGCATTAGTTTTGTTAATTATTAATAAACTAAGAAACAACATCGATTCATCAAAAACTAAAAATTGAACTTCATGCCTTAAGTTGCACTTCTTTTTATTCTTTTGAAAGATGAAAGGATTATCGTTGTGGTAATAGGATTACCTTTTGATAAGTTAATGCCATGATTTGTTTTATTTCCAAATAATGATTTTGATCAATGAATTTGTATAGCTAGGCTATAGAGATTATATATAGTCAAAAGCCATATTTATTTTTTAGTTGAGAATTTAGAAAATAGAACAATGATGATTGATATTGTTTTTGTATTTTCAGACGGCTGACATTCAAGATCAAATTCTAATGATGATGAAGAAGTTCAAACTGTACAAGTACCTATAGAAGAAGGGAAGACAAATACAAAGCAGAAGAAGCCAACTAAGAGAATGAAGAAAAGATTAGAGACACAAAATCATTTCACATTACTTGAAGGCAATATGCATAGAGCAAAGTACAACTACTATGGCAAGACATACCAACGCCATCTAAAGATGATAAGATTAGCAATATGGGAACTTATTTAAAAATATGTGAAGCATACTTGAAAGTCAAGCAAGAGAAAGATGAAAGACAACAAAAGTTGGCAGTTGAGAGTGGTGAAGGAAATGTAAGTAATATGGTTTTGGTCAAAGGATGGAGTCAAAAAGGTTGTAGAAGAACAATCACTAGAATGACTATTTTGGGAGAGTTCTCACTTAATTTTGTTGATAACAAAGGGTTTACGCATTTTTACAGTGTAGTTGTTCCCCAGTTTAATAAACCATCTCAAAGAACTATTAATAGAGATGTTATGGAACTGTTGTTGGAAAACAAGGGAATTTAATATGTAAAAATAAGTAGACAGTGTCTCTTACAATTGACATATGGGCTTCAATTCAGAACATGAGTTACATGGTGATTACAGCTCATTTTATTGATAGTGGCTGGTGTTTACAAAGGAAGATTATCAGTTTTAGTGTAATTGAAGACCATAAAGGGAAGTCAGTTGGCAAAAAGATAGCGGCTTGTTTGTTAGATTTTTAATCTAACATTGTTGGATCTTTAATCTAACGTTGGACTTATATGTGAATAATTATATGTTACATATTGTCATATAAGGTTGAGCTCAATTAAAAGTGATGTATTAAAGTTTTTGTATTATGGGCTTTAATGTATCTAATAGAGTGTGGGCCTTTAATAAGTAAGGACCCACTAGTATTATGATTCTATGATGGGTAAAATTAGGAATACTTAATGACAAAGGGAAACAATTGTTTATATAATTAGTTATGGTCCCCAAGTTATCAGTATCTTTTCCATTCTTTTTGACATCTCATCTTCAAAGAGAGAGAGCATGGAGAAATTTAAAGGATTGTTTAGGAGAACGTGTAGATTTGGAAGTTTAACCACACAATCCTAGAGAGATAGTCAACGTTATGGATTCAGGTACGTTTCCGCATAATTTATTATTGATTCTTAGTGATACAACATGAATATTTCTAGGTTATAGGTGATAGTTTCCACTAAAGATTTTCTTGTTCTAACAAGTGGTATCAGAGACTTGTTCATGATAGTTTCCACTAAAAGTTTTCTTTTTCTAACAAGTGGTATCAGAGCCTTGTTCATGTTGAATAATTAATAATCAAATTATTCTTGATTAATGATTAAATCTTTGGTGTTCTTGAATTTAATAATATTAGAATTATTAAAATTATTGAATTTAAGAACAAATCTATGGTTGTTTTCTTGTATTGCAAAATATATTAGAAATCTAGAGTTTGAATTTAAATTTAGAAATTCGAGTTTTAAAAAAAAGGTTTTGGTTAATTAAGGAATTAATGTTAGTGGCAACAACGACCACTGCAAGCGTTTGAAAAAGCAAGCCGCGGTTACCAAGTTGTGGCTAATCAAGTTGAAGCGACAACCATGGCAATCGCATTCAGAACAAAACAAAAAAAAAAGCAAATAAAGAAATTAAAAACAAAAAGATGGCCTAGGCGTGGCCATTTTACCACGCCAGTAGCCAAGTCGTGGCCACCTGGCAGTGACAAATAGCTTAAGAGAGGCAGCCATGGCCGCCTCCTAAGGGAAGAAGAAGAAGTGGCCACATGGCTACAACTTGAAGAAGAAAAGAAAGAAAAGAGAGCTAGTGTTTTCATAGTTTATATGGTGGAGATCCCTAAGGTATTGACAAATTCCTTTTGGGTAAAAAATTTTAAAAATTTTTCATTTATGTCCTAAATCTAATTAGGTTTAATGAAACACTAGTTTTGGGTTCAACAGAGAGTGAGCTTGATGGATTACAATGTATACTAAGCTCATAAAGATAAAGTTAAAAAAATGATGAGAGTTTGGGTTTGAGTTTATTTTTTGGGCTGGTTTAGGGTCCGGTTCGAGTGACTCGAATCGGTCCAGCCCTGAAACGATCAACATCGGCCATTGATTTTGACCTTTGACCATTGACCGAACTTTGACTTGAACTTTTTGGTTGTTTTAGTGCAATCTTAAATTCAAATATTGGTATTTATATGTATTTTAAGATGAATTAATTGAAGTAACATGTCACCAAAGTAACCTCTCTTTTGGAAATTAATTTATCTTATAATATAAAAGAAAGTTCATATTTAATAGAATTAAATGTGCACTTGTGGTAATAAATACATGATGATTATTCGATTTTATATGTGAACAATGAATCAGCCCAAAGGAAGGTTCATTATTTGACGTGTTCTTATTATCAATGTTTGATTACTATACTAAGATATTACTTACAAGTTAATATTTTAACCATAGATAAAATATTAATAGAGTTTCTGACATCTTGAGATGAGATTTACCTTTATTTGAATTTATTTTTGTTTTAAGACAAATATAAGCTTGTTCTGCTTGTTTATGGTTCTCTGTTCAGTTATATCTACTACTAATATTATTTCTAATATCAATTTTATTCCTATACTAAATGGCTCTAACTTCAAATCATGACAAGAAAACCTCTTAAAAGTTCTTGCTATCATGGATCTTGATCTTGCGTTAAGGGTTGATTATTCCTCGTCTCTTATGGATAAGAGTACCCTTGATGATAAAAAGGAAATAAAAAGGTGGGAGAGATCAAATTGCATGTGTATCATGATCATGAAGAAGGTTATTTTAGAAGCATTCAGGGTTTTAATGCTTGAAAAGGCAACTACAGCTAAAGAGTTCCTTGTAGAGATTGAAAAGAGGTTTATCAAGAAAGAAAAGGTTGAAATTGGTATGCTCTTGACAAGTCTAATTTAAATAAGGTATAAAAGAAAGGAAAAGGAAAAAAAAGGAATAAAGATAAAGAAGCTGCAAATTCACTACCTTAAAAAGAATCAACAAAAGAAATCATATGATCTAATAGACAGTAGTTGTTTCTTTTGCGGAGCTGAAAGGCATGGCATGGTTTGTTCTGAGGTTAATTTAACTTCGGTGCCCAGACACACGTGGTGGATATATTTTGATGTAGCTGAAATACTAACTTGGCTACCCAAGAGGGGGGTGAATTGAGTTTTTTAAAAAATTTTAAAAACTAAATGCTTCAAGAAAGTTATAAACTAATCAAATTCAAAATAAACAATTAATATGCAATGAATAATAAAGAGATAGGGTAAGAGAAAGCAAACACATGATTTTTACGTGGTTCAGCCAACTGTGCCTACATCCACGCCTCTAAGCTCACCGAGATTGAGGATTCCACTAAGCAAGCCTCCAAGGCTTCAACAACACTTACAATTGACTTTAAAGGTGTTAATAAACATTTACAATAGGAGATTATTCCCAATCTCTTAACCCAAGTGTATCCCAACACTTACAATCACTCAAAAGTAAAAACTTCTCTCACACAATATATATGATTACAATTGAAATCTCAAGGTGTGAATCAATGAAACAAAAACAAGATTAAAGCTCAATGATGTATGTTTTTTCAGTAGCAAGCTCAAAGATAATTGTTGGATCTCTTTTGATTTGAATTTGATTGAGCTATTTTATAGTTGGAGCTGAAAACTAGCTGTTGTTGACTTTATGAGAATAATCGAATTGTCGTTTGCTGCTGTCGGTTTACCGTTTTGACTTGTCCAAATAGCTGTTGTGCTTAGATTTTAAATAAACAGTTTACCATTTTCCATTATCAGATTGCCGTTTATTTTCAGAATCCTGCAAAATAGACTTAGGTCTCCGTTTTTGCTAAACAGTTCAAGATTAGAAAACTCTATCTTTTCTGTAAATTATTGATTCTCCATTTTGTAATAAACGGTTCATCGTTAATTTCCAGAATCTTACCAAAACAAGTTTAGCTGAGATTAGAAACTCTTTCTTTCCTGTAAATTATCAGTTTACCATTTTGTAATAAATGGTTCACTGTTAATTTCCAAAATCTTATTAGACACAGTCTAGCTAATCGTTTTTTATAAACAGTTCATGATTAAGAAGACAATTTCCTATTTGTAAATTATTGGTTCACCGTTTATAAAAAAAAAGTCTACCGTTAATTTTCAGAGTCTATATTTTGACAGCTTTTGTTTAGAAAAAGATTTTCCAACTCATGTTACTAGTTATTCAGCTTCTTTAAACATGTATATGGCTTTATGATTTTCATTTTAATAGCTCCAATATATTAACAAAGAATATATAAGTTTTGTTATCATCAAAATCAATATTATAAGATTATTTATGTCAACAATCTCCCCCTTTTTGATGATGACAAACTTTATATGTAAAGATAACACACAATTTTTTTTTTTTGTTAACTCCCCTTGAATATAAGCCCTTCTGAAAAATATAACTTGTTCTCCCTCTTCAGCATAAAAAAGAAAAGAACAAAAGCATACCCGTTTTCAACAAGTGAAAATTTCAGCAGAATCTCCCCTCGATATGTTTTGACATCAACATCTTTACCTTTTTCATCTTTGTCAAGCTTAATTGTTGAACTCATTGGAGAACTTTTGACCTTTCCATCTTCAAGTTCAAATCTTTTGAGTAAATCTCTCAAATATTTGGCTTGATTGATGAAGATTCCTTCTTTGTTTTATTTTATTTGTAATTCAAAGAAGTACTTCAATTCTCCCATCATGCTCATCTCAAATTCTTTACTCATGCAAGATGAAAATTCCTTATACAAAGACTCATTAGTAGAACCAAAAATAATATCATCAACATAAATTTGGACAATAAGTATATCTTGATTCTTATGCTTAATAAAAAATGTAGTATCAACTCTTCCCATTGAAAAATTATTTTCTAAAAGAAATTTACTAAGCCTGTCATACCAAGCTCTAAGTGCTTGTTTTAATCCATACAAAGCTTTTGCAACTTATAAACATGATTTGAAAACCAGGGGGTTGTTTCATATACACTTCTTCCATTATGTACCCATTTAGAAATACACTTTTGACATCCATTTCATACAAAATAAAATTCTTATAACATGCAAATGCTAAGAGCATCCTAATAGATTCTAATCTAGCTACAGGTGCAAAAGTTTCATTAAAATCAGTTCCTTCTTCTTGGTTGTAACCTTGAGCTACTAATCTAGCTTTATTCCTTACAACCACACCGAATTCATCCATCTTATTCCTAAATACCCATTTAGTGCCTATAACGACCACACATTGTTTATCTTAAATTTATTTAACTCCTCTTGCATTGCCATAATCCAAGATTCATCATTTTCCGCATCCGTAAAGGATTTTGGTTCAATTTGAGATATGAATGCAGTATGTGCACATGTGTTTCTAAATGATGATCTAGTTGTTACACCTAGTGAGGGATCACCTAAAATTAAATCTTTAGGGTGAGAAGAAACATACCTCCACTCCTTGGGGAGTGTTTGAGAATTACCTCTATTTTGCTCCATATTAATTTGTTCTTCTTGTTGCTTCTCTTGATTCTCACAAAATAAAGTATCTTGTTTGACATTGGAAGGTTTTTCTTGTTGCATTTCTTCATCTGCATCATTATCAACATCAACTTTCTCCATATAGGAGGGGTTAGATTCATCAAACATAATGTGCATGGATTCTTCAACAACCAAAGTTCTTTTATTGTATACTCTATAAGCTTTGCTAGTATTTGAATATCCGAGAAAAATATCAACATCTGATTTTGGATAAAATTTACCAAGATTGTCTTTAATATTCAATATAAAACATTTGCATCCAAAAACTTTAAAGTAACAAATGTTGGGTTTTCTATCTTTCCAAAGCTCATACGGAGTTTTATTAAGAAACGATCTAATCAAAACATGTTTAACACATATCATGCGGTATTAACGACTTCGACTCAAAAGTATTTTGGTAATGCATTCTCATTCAACATAGTCCTAGCCATCTTTTGAATAGACCTATTCTTTCTCTCAACAACTCCATTTTGTTGTGGAGTCCTAGGTGATGAAAATTAATGTTTAATACCAAAATCATTATAAAAATTCTCAAATGCATGATTTTCAAATTCTCCACCATGATCACTTCCAATGCATATAATAGAATAACCTTTTTCATTTTGAACCTTTTTATGGAAGGCTTTAAATGCATCAAAGGCATCATCATTATTAGTTAAGAATAATACCCATGTATATCTAGAATAATCATCTACAATTACAAATGCATAATATTTACCGCTTAAACTAGCATATTTAAAAGGTCTAAACAAATGCAAGCGAAGAAGTTGAAGCGGTTTTGAAGTAGAAATATAATTTTTTTTTTAAAAAAAAGTTTTGATTTGTTTTCCAAATTGACATGCTTCACAAATTTTATCTTTTTCAAAATTGATGTTCGGAAGACCTTTAACTAAATCATTTTTGGAAATCTTTGAAATTAAATTCATGCTTGCATGTCCAAGTCTTCTATGCCATAACCAACTATCATCATGTAATGCGAAAAAAAATTTATCATGAGTAGATGCACAATCTATATCAATAGTATAAACATTAACACACCTCTTTCCAACAAAGAAAATTTTACCATCACATGCATTTTCAATAACACATTTTGTTTTATCAAAAATAACTCTATATCATTTATCACACAATTGACTAATACTAAGCAAGTTGTGTTTAGATTTTCAACTAAGCATACATTTTTAATGAGAGTTGAGGAAACTTTACCGACATTACCAATACCAATTATCTTTCCTTTTGAATTATCTCCAAAGGATACATCCCCATCATTTTTTATCTTGGTAATACTTGAGAGCCATGAATAATCACCGGTCATATGTCTTGAACATCCGTTGTCCAAATACCATTTATTTCTCTTTCCCTTCTTCTTTGATTCTTGCAGAGAAGATCTCTCAAGTTTTAGGTAACTAAAACTTTTTGGGTACTTGAGTGTTAGTAACGGTTCCTTTTGGAACCCACACATATTTAATTCCATAATATTCATTTTTCTTAACAGGACATCGATAATTCATGTGACTATTTCCATTACAATAATGACAAACAATTTTATGTTATTAGTGGATGGAGCTTTAACAAAGTAGCTTTCGTAATATTTTTGTTTTAAGTTAGGCTTATACCCAATTCCTTTTTTATTAAACACACATTTTTTAGAACTGAGTAATTTTTCTAAGTTCTTTTGACCATGTGTGAATTTTAATATAATCTTATTGAGTTCATTGCTCTTCTATTTAAGCTCTTTATTTTCTTTGATCAAGTCATCAACATGTAATTTTTCATACTCATATGAAGTACTTTGTTTACCTTTTAAAGATGCAATCCTATCATGCAATCTTTCATTATCTAATTCTAGTCCTTTAATCTTTTCATTTAGCAAGTCGTTGCACTTTTACAAGGCATCTTTTTTGTTTGAAAGTTCTACCATTTTCTTCTTTAAACATGCATTTTTCTTCCCAATTTTCATCATATCACTATGCAATTCATTAAAAGCATCATATAATTCATTATAAGTTGGAAGATCATTTACCTCATCAAGCTTATCTTCTCCTATTGCCATAAGTGCCAAGTTTGACATTTTTTGCAATTGTTCATCTTCACTTGATTCTTCATCATTATCATCCCATGTTGCCACCACGTCTTTCTTCTTGAGTTTGTTGATAAGAGGGCACTCAGATTTTATATGGTCAGGCTTCTTGCATTTATAATATATGATTGCTTCCTTCTTCTTCTTTTAATTCTTAAAGTTTCTGAATTTTCACTATTCACTAGATTTCTTAAAAAATTTCCTGAACTTTTTAGCTATCATAGCCATCTCTTCATCTTTAAAATCGCTTTCCTCATCACTTTCAGATTTTAATGCTTTTAAGGCAATGCTTTTCTTTTTCTTATCTTTACTCCTCTTTCAGCTGCCAAATCTTCTTTATAAGAAATAAGTGAGTCAATTAAATCATCAATAGACAACATATTTAAATTTTTGGCTTCCTCAATGATAGTTCTCTTAGGTCTTCATTCATTTGATAATGATCTAATTATTTTCTTTACCTTCTCACTACTTGAAAAGGTCTTACTAAGTGCTCTTAGAGTGTTTACGATGTCCGTGAATCTAGTATACATGGAATAAACACTCTCATTTTGCTCTATTTGAAACAACTCATATTGTCTAGTGTATCTACTAATTTTAAATTCTTTAACCTGATTTGTTCTTTCATAAACTACTTCAAGTTTCTTCCAAATTGCATAAGCATTGGAACAACCTGAAACTCGATAAAACTCTTTCTTATCTAGGGCACAAAATAAGGCATTCATAGCTTTAGAGTTTAAAGAAGCTTTTCTCTTTTCCAGCTCATTCCATTCGCGTGAAGGTTTCAGAATATCTTCCCCTTCTTCATTTTTAGTCATAGGCATGAAGGACCATCACAAACAACCTCTCATATTTCATAATCTAATGCCTATAAATAAATTCTCATCCTAGTTTCCCAATAGGGATAATCATTCCATCAAAGAATGATGGTCTAGTAGTAGATTGTCCTTCCCTAAAGCTAGAATCATTTTGGGTTGCCATAGATCTTTCACTCTTAAATGGTTAAGTCTTAACAAGAGAACCTTGCTCTGATACCAAATGAAATACTAACTAGGCTACCTAAGAGGGGGGTGAATTGGGTTCTTAAACAAAATTTAAAAACTAAATGCTTAAAGAAAATTATAAACTAATCAAATTCAAAATAAACAATTAATATGCAATGAATAATAAAGAGATAGGGTAAGAAAAAGCAAATACGTGATTTTTACATGGTTCGGCCAACCGTGCCTATGTCCATACCTCCAAGCTCATCGAGCTTGAGGATTCCACTAAGCAAGCCTCTAAGGCTTCAACAACACTTATAATTGACTTTAAAGGTGTCAATAAACTTTTACAACAAGAGATTATTCCAATTCTTTTAACCCAAGTATATCCAAACATTTATAATCACTCAAAAGTAAAACAATCTCTCACACAATGTATATGATTGCAATTGAAATCTCAAGGTGTGAATCAATGAAACAAAAACAAGTTTCTAGCCCAATTATGTATGTTTTTTCAGTAGCAAGCTCAAAGATAATTGTTGGATCTCTTTTGATTTGAATTTGATTGAGCCATTTTATAGTTGAAGTTTAAAACTAGCCGTTGTTGACTTTATGAGAATAATCGAATTGCCGTTTACTGCTGTCGGTTTACCATTTTGACTTGTCCAAATAGCTGTTATGCTTAGATTTTAAATAAATGGTTTACCGTTTTCAATTATTGAAATTCCGTTTATTTCTAGAATCCTGCAAAACATACTTAGGTCTCTATTTTTGCTAAATGGTTCAAGATTAGAAACTCTCTCTTTTCTGTAAAGTATCGGTTCTCCATTTTGTAATAAACAGTTCACCGTTAATTTTTAGAATCTTATCAAAACATGTCTAGCTGAGATTAGAAACTCTCTCTTTCTTGTAAATTATCAGTTTACCATTTTTTAATAAATGGTTCACTGTTAATTTCTGAAATTTTATCAGACACAGTCTAGCTAACCATTTTTTATAAACGGTTCATGATTAAGAAGACAATTTTCTGTCTGTAAATTATCGATTCACCATTTATAAAGTAAACAGTCTGCCGTTAATTTTCAGAGTCTATATTTTGACAGTTTTTATTTAGAAAAAGATTTTCCGACTCATGTTACTAGTCATTCAACTTCTTTAAACATGTATACGGCTTTAAGATTTTTATTTTAATAGCTTCAATATATTAACCAAGAACATATAAGTTTTGTTATCATTAAAATCAATATTATAAGATTATTTATGTCAACAGCAGCCACTCACATTAGGGTGTCTATGTAGGGTTGTCTAAGTTGTCAAAAACCAGTGATAATGAAAGATACATCTACTTCAACAATGACAAGACGGTTGAAGTTGAAGCAATTGAAAAATATAGATTATTATTAAAGACTAAATTTTATTTGGATCTTGATGAAACATTTATTTTTTCGTCTTTTAGGAAAAATTTGATTTATATTTTTGCTTTGGACAAATCTAGTTATTCTTATTCATTCAGAAATAGAAAATTTAGCTTGTTTTATGATTCAAAACTGGTTGGTTCGAGTTCTTTGTTAGGTGATGATAATTTTATATGCTTGATACAATTGCTTCATGTAATGAATCTCTGCAATTAAGTACGTGAGGTTTAAAGAGAAAATTAATCAATGAGACTTCGGCTACGTTATGGCACAAAAGATTGGGTCATACCTCCAAACGAAGAATAGAGAGACTTATGTAAGACATAATTCTTGACCCCTTAAATTTCATAGATTTTGGCACCTGTGTTTACTGTATATAAAGGAAATAAACCAGTAAAAAAATATTTGAAGCCAACAAGACTTTGGATGCCTTAGAAATCATACATACAAACATTTGTAGGCCATTCCCTGCACCTGCTCAGAATGGTCAATAATATTTTATAACATTCATAGACGATTTTTCTAGATATGGCTACGTATATCTCCTCTATGAAAAGACACAGTCCTTTGCTATGTTCAAAAATTTTAAAGCTGAATTTGAAAACCAACTAGGAAAAAGAATCAAAAGCTTCAGATTCGACCGTGGTGGTGAATATTATGGTAGATATGACGGTTCAGGTGAACAACATTCAGGGCCATTTGCTAAATTCCTAGAGAAATACGGTGTCGTTTCACAGTACACTATGTCGGGTCTGCCCATTATGGTTGGTGTTGCTGAAAGATGAAATAAGATGCTTAAGGACATGGTGAGGAGTATGATTTATCATTGTACCTAACCAGAATCACTCTAAGGAGAAGCACTTAAGACTTCAGGATATATCCTTAATAGGGTTCTGACTAAAATGATTGTCAAAACCCCTTATGACCTTTGGACGGATAAGAAGCCTAGTCTAAAGCACTTGTATGTTTAGAGATGTCAGACTGAAGCAAGACCTTATAGGCCTGACGAGAAAAAACTAGACTTAAGGATGACGAGTTGCTATTTTATAGATACTCAAAACGATCCAAGTGGCACAAGTATTATGATCCCACGACAAAGTCAATTTTTTAGTTACGAAATGCTCGGCTCTTTGAGGATGTCGAGTTTGTAAGGGGAGATACAGTTAAAGACTTTATTTTTTAAGAGGAATATATTGATATTCCCTTAGGTGTTATTGGTATTGATAAAGGTCTCATTCCTAACTTTATTAAGACACAACATATCAAAACAATGTTAAAAAAACTCAAATATTAAAAGTTGTTTCAAAAGAACAAACTTTACTACCTTAAAAACCTATTCCATTAAGGAGATTCACCAAAGAAAAGAAAAGTGCAGTGCCAGATGACTACATTGAAATTTTCCAGGAACAAAAGGTAGACATCGGCATGATAGAAAATGATTTGATCAATTTCCATCAAGCAGTAGAAAGTTTTAACTCTCAGAAGTGGATAGATGCCATAAATGAAAAAATGAAGTCCATCAAGGACAATGATATATGGGATCTTGTCCCATTACTAGAAGGTGGGAAACCTATTAATTACAAATATATATTTAAAACTAAGAGGGATTCGAAAGGCAATGTGGAAAGATACAAGGTGCCTCGTGTCGCAAAAGGCTTTACACAGAAAGCATTGACTATAAAAAGACTTTCTCTCTTGTTTTTTTGAAACACTCTTTCAAGATTATAATGGCATTAATGGTGTATTTTAATCTTGAGTTACATCATATAGATGTAAAGTCAATGTTTCTCAATGGTGACATTGATGAGATGATCTATATGGTATAGCTAGAAAACTTTATGTTAGGAGATTTGATAACTCTATGAAATAAGAGTTATCATGGCACCTTTATACTTAAATCAAGATTACTTAGAGAGTAAATGACATGATTTTATTACATGTTAGTTATGTTTTGCATGGATATCCATTTTAGATTATTTTTTAATAAATTGTGTTGTTTTAGTATAATTTATATGCTTAGACCATATGTTTAATTGTAGGTAATCAAAAGCTCAATTTTCAAAGAAGGAATGTTGTTGTGATAGGCTTACAAAAATAAGGAACAAACATGGCTCAAAAGAATTAAAACAAATTTGGAATAGTACTGATGTTATAGTCATTGTTGTAGCAACTGTTACTGTAGTAATCCTAGAGTATTGACAAAGAAGGTTTTGCGCGAGATACTTAAAAAGATAGCAATTGTTTTATATTGCCCTAGACTTCTAGTTGCCTTAATTTTTTACTATAAAGTAGGAAGTACACAAGGAAATGAGCAGCTGTCAATGAAGAGAGAAAACCCGCAAAGAAATAATAGAAAAAAAAGGGATTTAAGACTAAGAGTAGGGTTGTATCAAAGGAATACTTGCAAGATCAAGTAGAAAATCAGTCCTTTTTATTGTTTTCTTGTTCTCTTGTTTTATTTTTAATCATGAGGATGTACTTGATGGTTGAACTTCATTTATTCACTTTTCTTTCACAAGTTATGAACTAAATTTACTTATAATTGAGTAAGAAACTACCTTGATGGTTGATTGACTAAAATTATGAGTTACTGCATGGTTACTAGAGCATTTATTTTGATAATACTTATTTCAATTCACTATTTCAACTAACCACCTATTTAATGATACTAGCTAGGATAGAGCCTCAAAAAGACCTGTCTTAATAGAACAGATCAGAGCAATACTTGGTTTTAGATTGGGTTTCTTAAGTTGAGTTTAACTTGATTCCAAAAGGGCCATGCTTAATCTAAAATTAGTGATGAACTAGATATAAGGATTAACCTTGTAGGGTAATTGGAACCTAAGCGTGTAATGCTATATCTTATGTCAGTGTGGCAATTGGTCACAGCTAAGTTGCATCAAGATATAAGATATCCAACATGCGATAGCTAAGGACACTTAAGGATTATGCCCAGTGCTGTAACAACCGAACCTAAAATTTGAAGAAGTAGTCAAAACCATTATAGGAGTTTAATCACTCAACTACACCATTCGCATTGATTTCATCCTTACGTGTAGTAAGATTTTTCTTTCCTGTATTTTCACTAGAAGAGATTTATTAGTTTTATTATTTGGTTAATTTTCAATTAAAGTAAAATAGCATTGTTAGGATTGCTGTAACAAATCTAATAACTTCAATCCCTGTGGAGATGATCTTGAATACTTATCATTATATTACTTGTTATGTACACTTACACATTGACACCAATAGCATAAGAATTCACTCAACAAGCTTTTGGCGTCATTGCTGGGGATTGATTGTTCATTGTGATTTGTGAAATTAATCTTAAATGGTGCTAATTTTTATTTCATTCTAATTGGTTTATTTTGTTGATAGGCAAACCCTTGCTTGTGTAAATACAAACTTGTTGGATTTCAGTTTGATCTAGAAATTAAAAGAACTTTAAGCAGATTGAGAAAGGAGCAAAGAAATTCAAAAGCTGCTGTAGCAATGGATGATTTACAAGATATGAGAAATTTCAATCCTTAAAGAGAGATACAACTAGTGAATACACAAGAGGTCTGAATGGACAGCATGTTTATGGGCAACAAGGAAATAATATTATCCACATGGCAGATGATAAAGATAGAGTCATTTGAGACTATACAATATTGACTCCTTAAGCCATACATCAAGGAATAGTTAGACAAAAAGTTCAAGCTGACAACTTTGAGCTCAAACCAGTGATGTTTCAAATGTTGCAGACAGCAGGGCAATTTAGTGGATACCTTCAGAAGACCCTCACCTTCTTTTCAAAATATGTTTGGAGGTGAGTGATGCTTTTAAGATTATTGGAGCATCATAGGAAGCATTGATGCTCAGACTTTTTTCATTTTCTTTGAGGAATTGAGTATGAGCATGGTTGAATTCTTTACCACCAGACTCCACCATTACATGGAATGACTTGGCTGATAAGTTTTTGATGAAATATTTCCCACCCATTAAGAATACAAAATTAAAGAATGAGATCATATCTTTCTATAAATTGGAAGATGAGAGCTTGTATGATGTATGGGAAAGATTTAAAGAGTTGCTAAAACAATGTCCTTATCACAGTCTTCGTTGCTATATACAGTTAGAGATTTTTTACAATGGTCTTAACCTAAATAAAGGATTGATGGTGGATGCTTAAGCAAATGGGGCTTTGCTATCTAAATCTTACAATAAAGCTTATAAGTTTTTGGAGAGAATAACCAACAACAATTATCAATGGCCATTAACTAGCCAAGTTGCAGTAAGGGGTGCAGCTGGAGTGCACAATGTGGATGCCCTAATAGCTCTATTAGTACAGGTAACCTCATTGACAATCATGGTGAAAGCTTTGACCACTGCTCCAGTAACAGTCAATAAAGTGATAGAAGTGTCATGTGTTTATTATGGAGAAGGGCAATTGTTTGATAATTGCCCTGAGAATCCAACTTCAGTCAAATATATGGGCAACTTCAATAGCCAAAGTCATAACAATCTATATTAAAAAACCTATAATTCAGGGTGGAGACAGCATCAAAAATTTTCATAGAAGAATCACAATCAGTCTGCTGTAACAACCAGTGGACAGAACAGACCTATTTAACCACTTAGATTTCACTAGGAAAATTAAAAGTAAAGAAATAGTAATAATGACCAACTCAACTCTCTTAAGGCACTAATAAAGGAGTACATTGTGAAGAATGAAGCAGTTATCTAAAGTCAAGCTGTATCCTTAAGAAATTTAGAGAATCAAATTGGACATCTTGCTTCAACATTAAGCAACAGACTTCTTGAAACTTTACCCAAAAACACCGAAGATCTAAAATGATAGGGAAAAGAACACTGTAAGGTGATCAATTTGAGATTTGGAAAAGATATTTATATTTCCATTGGAGTGCCAAAAAGAAAGGTAAAACTTGTTTTAACTCAAGAGGACACTCAAACACAAGAAAAATTATAACAACCTTTTTCCAGCACATTGTTGAGAGTAGCCAAGCTACAACACCTGTAGAAAATAATAAATCAGAATCTATGAAAGAAGATGTTGCAATACCAACCACAACAAACCATAATATAGTAAAAGAGAAGCAGTTTGCACAACCTGCTATAACACAGTAATTTAGGTCAAGGAAAAGTTTAATAGATGTATTGGGGAAGCATAGAAAGGCAATTGGCTGAACTATGGCAGACATAAAAGGAATCAGTCTTTCTATATGCATGCACAAGATTTTGTTAGAAGATTGCTATAGCAATTCATTAGAGCTACAGAGAAGCATGAATCTTATCATGAAAAAGTTGTGAAAAAAGAGATCATCAAATGGTTTGATGCTGGAATAATCTACCCACTATCAGATAGTTCATAGGTAAGCCCAGTACAAGTGCCAAAGAAGAGAAGAGTGACTATTGTAACAACGAAAAGAATGAACTTATACCCATAAGAATAGTCACGAATTTGAGAGTTTGCATTGATTACAAAAAACTAAACAAAGCTACAAGAAATGATCACTTTCTATTACCTTTCATAGATTAGATACTAGATAGACTTGCAGAAAAGAGTATTATTGCTTCCTGGATGGGTATTCAGGTTACAATCAAATTGCTATAGCAGTAAAAGATCAGGAAAAGACAACATTCACTTGTCTTTATGGCACCTTTGCATTTATAAAGATGTCATTTGGCTTGTACAATGCTCTAGCAACGTTTCAGAGGTGCATGATTGCAATTTTCTCAGACATGGTGAAGTAAACACTTGAAATATACATGGATAATTTTTCAGTCTTTGAAGAAACATATGATGATTGCTTGCATAATTTGGAGAATGTGCTAAAAAGATATAAAGAGGCAAATTTGATGTTAAATTAGGAAAAGTGTCATTTCATATTACAAGGGAGAAGAGTTTTAGGCCATAAAGTTTCAAGAAACGGCATTGAGGTATATAAAGTAAAAATAGAGGTAATTGATAAACTCTTACCACCCATCTCAATCAAAGGCATAACAAGTTTCTTAGGTCATATTGGGTTCTATAGAAAATTCATTAAAGACACTTTTAAAATAGCCAAACCCTATAATTTTGATAAAGATTATTTGAGGGCCTTTCTTGAACTGAAGAAAGCCCTTGTCAAAGCACCTATTGTAGTAGCAACAGATTGGAGTATGTGTTTCGAGTTAATGTGTGATGCTAGCTACCATTCTGTTGAAGCAGTGCTAAGGCAAAGAAAGAATAAAGTTTTTCACTCTATTTATTATGTTAGTAAAACCTTGGCAGAGGCTTAAATTAATTATACTACAACTGAAAATGAGTTGCTAGCAGTTGTATTTGCATTTGACAAATTCAGAGCTTATTTGGTTGACACAAAAGTAACTGTATGAATAGACCACTCAGCTATAAAGTATTTGATTTCAAAGAAGAATGTCAAACCAAGGCTGATAAGGTGGATCCTTTTACCACAAGAGTTTGACTTGGAAATCAAGGATATAAAATGGATTGAAAACCAAGTAGCAGATCATCTTTCAGGGCTTGGAAGAGATGCAACCACTTAGACCAAAGAAACATTTCTTGATGAGCAGCTACTAATGCTCTAGCATGGACAGAGGTTGTAGCAGTTAAGATTCCGATGGAACGCAGACTTAGCTAACTATTTGGTGAGTAGACTGTTGCTACTTATCAGAGTTACCAGTAGAAGAAGAGATTTCTCCATAATGTCAGAAGCTATCAGTGAGATAATCCTTATTTATACAAAATGTGTACAAACCATATTATTTGAAGATGTGTGCCTGATGAAAAAATCCCAAACACACTTTAAGCATGTGATGCTACAATATATCTAGGATAGTTTGGAGGTCACATAATAATAACCAAAGTGTTACAAGCAAGTTATTACTTGCCTTCTATTTTTAAAGATGTTTATGAGTTTGTTAAATGTTATGACAGGTGTCAAAGAACAAGACACATATTTGAAAAACATGAAATGTCATTAACCAATATTTTAGAAGTCAAGCTCTTTAATGTTTAGGGGATAGACTTTATGGGTCCATTCTCACCATCTGTTTGGAACCTCTATATTATGGTTGCTGTTAACTATGTGTCGAAATGGGTGGGGGTTACGACCTTACTAACAAATGATGTCAAAGCCGTAGTAAAATTCCTTCAATGGAATATTTTCTCAAGGTTTGGGACTTCTAGAGCTAGCATTAATGATGAAAGCACTTATTTTTGCAACAGGATATTTACCGTAGCATTGGATAAATATGGAATCAAGCATAAGATTACTACAGCATATCATTATCAGTCTAATGGTCAGGCAGAAATGTCCAATTAAGAAATAAAAAGGATTTTAGAAAAAATAGTGAACTATACTAGAAAGGATTGGTCTTTTACATTAGAAGACACCACTCAGCATGTCTCCATATAGAATTGTCTATGGCAAAGCTTGCCATTTGCTGTTGGAGTTAGAGCATAAAGCATTTTAGGCATTAAAACAATTTAACATAAACATATATGTTGTAGCAGAGCATAAGAAGCTTCAACTATGTGATCTAAAAGAGTTAAGGTTGTTCTTTAATGAAAACACAGGGATTTACACGGAGCAAGCCAAACAATGGCATGATAAACACATTCAGCATTGAAATTTAATTCCAGGCCAACATGTTTTGCTTTATAACTCAAGATTAAAGCCTTTTCCAGAGAAATCAAAATCTAGATGGTCAGGACCTTTCAAGCTTGTTAAAGTGCACACCAATAGGGTTGTTAAGCTTTTAGATGAAAGAACAGGGCAAGTATTTAAGGCCAATGAGCAAAGAGTGAAGCATTACATAAGATCTAATATAACTCACCCAAGGGAGGATTGTTCCTGAGGGATCCTATATAAGCAATCAAGGAGGGTTAAGTTGAAAGACCTAAAATCAAGCGCTAATGGGAGGCAACCTAATAAAGGAAGTCGTTTTAAAACTTTTATTTTGATTTTTCGTGCTTTTTGTCTTTGTATTTAATTTCTATATTTGATTTCGTTTCGTGATTTTCTTTTATTTCTTTAAATTGCAGAGAATGTGAAAAAAAAAATTGGTTAAGACACCAACACACATTGCTGCAGCATTATGCTCCATAAGAGAAATTAAACAATGCTTCTTATTGAACGAGGGACTTTATTGCAAATTACTGTAGCACCAGCTTACTTGCTGTAGTAGAAATTTATACAGACAGAAAGGACTAAATACATAGAATTTTAACCGTTGGGAGTAAATGTGATAGCTTGCTTAACAATTCAAGATGAAGATGACAAGAGATTACATAATTCCTAAATTTTTTACTCGATCTTCTTTCTTTTTTAAATTTGTTTTGTTTTAAATTCAAAATATCCCTACTTCTAATTTATCTCATTAATTAATTATTTTTTCTAATTTTTCTAATTTTTATCGTGATTATTTATTAGGGTTTTACCGTACCTCTTTTGTTCTCATTCAAATTCCTTACTGTCCTTATTAACAACTCTCAAAAGACCACTTTCCTTGTTGACGATTTGTTCTCTTGCTACCCTACGACATAGTTTTTGTTGTTTTAATCATGACAAAATTTAAGAAGACCGAGGCTCGATTAAAGGACCCCTCACGCTTTTATAGTTACAAGGTCGAAGACAAATTTGAAGAATTTATTGAGTCAAGAAAGATTTTGAAGGAAAAGGGTTTTCAGTTCTTGCCACAACCATCTAGAACATGCAACACTATCTATGTTGTTGCAGTAAAGAGGGGCTAGTTCGACTTTTGTACCCACCTAAGGGACCCTATACTGCTACTAATTAAATAATTTTATGCCAATATGCTGTGGCATAACCAACACACAATCTGGGTAAAGAACACTCAAGTCCCCTTACAACCAAGGGTAATCAATGCTTTTTAAATTTACCATCTGATGTTGACTGTGAGTACTAAAAAATAATTGGGAATATAACAAACAAAAAATGGAATGATGTGCGTAAACCCTTCCAGTGGACGGTAGCTCATGGGTAAATAAGGAAGTTAGAGTAATTAATATGATTGATTTAAAATCGATTGCCAAAGTATGGGTGAAATTTTTAAAATCTAGACTGATGCCCACCACACACAACCATAATGTCTCAAGAAAGATTGATTCTTTTATACATCCTCCTTAAGGGTTTACCAATTGATGTTGGGACAATTATCGAGAGGGAGATTAGAGAATGTGCTATGAAAAAGCACAAGACTGTTGCTTTGCTATTTCCCTCACTCATCACAAGCATTTGTATCGTGTCTGGAGTGAACATATCTATTAAGGATGAACGAATTAAACATAAAAAAGCTCTTACTACTAGAACCGTAGAGAGAATTGATGATGAACCTGCCACTGTAGCAACACCATAACATGTTGTGGTAACAGGAGTAAAAAAGGTCATTGGGATTGAAAAGAGGTCGTAAGAACTGAATGACAGTATCACTCAATATGGAGAGGCACAAAAAATAAAGAATAATTGACTCTGGAATTACCTGATGCACCATGAAGATCATTTGTATAAATTTGCCATCTACATAAAAAGTAGGAACACAGACTTTCCTGACATCTTGTTGCAATAGTTTAATTTCGAAGCAGTAGAAGAGAAAGCTCTAGCAACTAAAGCAGCAGCAGCTAGTAAAGAAGAATCAGAATCTGAGGAAATGCCAACATCAGCTGAAGAGCAAAGAGAAAGGAAGGAAGAAGAACAAAAAGAAGAAGAATAAGAGAAATAGAGTACAGACGACGGTTCAACAGAGGAGTAGAATGAGGCACCTCCATTGGTGCAGCCTAAACGAAAAAGGAAGCACATTATCTGGGATGACAAAGAAGAAATAGAGGATGAACAGGATGATGAACTGCTAGTACCTTTTAGGAAAAGCAAAAAAAAGTCCTGAGTGATCAAAACTCAAAGGAGGATCAAGATGATATTGGTGCTGAGATTGAAGTAGCTGTTACTAGGGCTATCCGAACAATTGTAGAAAAGCAGAGTCTACTAGAATAATTACTAAAATTTTTGCTAAAGACCCTACTGCAGCAAAACCTGCGCCACTTAGTTCACAACACACTCTAACCAAATCTCCTTCAATAACTCCCAAGTGATCCAGTAAGTACAAAAAGGCACAAACCTCAGGAGGTGCTATAGCACTAGAAGAGCCAGAGCAAAAGAGGATAAAATTAACTCAGCCCAAAGGTAGTGAGCTTGTTGGAACACCACCAATTAGTCCAACCTCGAGTAAAAAAAAGAAATAGACAGCTGCCATCCTATAAGGGTTACCAAAGGAACATCTCATAAATGCATCGAAAAACAAGTGAACCCTTTCTAATCATGCTGCAATAGAAAAAAGTCAACAACAGGGGAGTATCTTTTTGCTAAACAGCTTTATTTTTTTGTTCTTAAAAACTTGTCTTCTCTTTTCTTAATTTATTTTATTGTGTTTATTTTGCATGCTTTTAGTTAACATATCATGTTTAGTATTGCATTGTTTTGTGTGCATGTGAAGGCACAACACCTCTAAAGTTTTAGGGGGTTGTGTTCTATTATAATGTGTTGTGTTGTGCATGATGTAAAGCTCTGTTATCTAGTATTTGTGTATGGATTGGAAAACCTAATGAAGATAAATAAAGTCTTAAACTTTGTGATTGCCAAGTAGGGATAGTTTAAATATGAGGGCTGAAATTTTGTACCAACGCATAGGCTTTGATTGAGTTTGAGGAGAATGTTATAGCAAAGCAATGATAAAAGAGGGGTAGAAAATATTTCAAATTTGGGAGAAATTTTTTTCTAAACTGTGCTTCTTTTAAAATAAATTCTACTCTAATGGCTTAAGTGGCTGAGTAATAGGGCTGGGTATGCATCTCATATATAAACTTGAGTCCAAAGGAAACATGAGCTATAAGCAATGTTGTAGCACTAATCGTAAAAAAAAAATTAGAAAGAGAAGGTCCTCTGTCGAGGATATTGAGTATCCAGGTTCGTTCATGAGTCTCATGTTCAGCCTTGAGTTAAAGTGTCTATAGATAAGACTATGTTGTGAATATTGTTGTAGCAACTCTGATGTATTCATTGGTTAAGTAATTGGGTGTTATCACCACAAGTGATAGACATTTACATAAAAAATCAATGATACATTGAAAAGAATTTCATTAACTAAAAAAAAGAACAATATTTTGCTATCACATAGTAGAAATTGTTTATGATCTCTGTCCATGTATATTAATGTATCTATGTTCTACTCTGAGTATACGGAATGTCTGTGCATTGCTGCAGTACCTCTGGACTTGATCAAAGTGGCACACATTCACTTTGGATAAAACGAGGCCTAAGTCTAGAGCTGAACTGCTATGGCAATTTTGCATGATTAAAAGTGTGATCTGAGGGTTAAAAAATCCTTGCAAATTTGATGACAGACCTAAGTTATGTGCTACATGATTTTGTGATTAAAGTGTTAATGTTATTGTCACTACTTAAAGATAAGTAATGGTTTAAGTTTGGGGGTATGATAAATCTATGAAATGAAGATTATCATGGCACTTTTAGACTTAAATCAAAATTACTTAGAAAGTAAATGACATGTTTTTATTGCGTGTTAGCTATTTTTTGCATGGATATCCATTTTACATTATTTTTTAATAAATAGTGTTGCTTTAGAATAATTTGTATGCTTAGACCATATGCTTAATTGTAGATAATTGGAAACTTAATTTTCAAAGAAGGAATGCCATTGTGATAGACTTACAAAAATAAGAAACAAACATGGCTACTGTTGAGTACTAGAAAGTGTGTATTTATAATGGAGAAAATCATCATTTTACACTCCAAGTCTCACTAACATCCCTATTTTTATGTCTTTAAATCCCTTGTAATTTAATTATGTATGTTTTATTTTAATTAAGTATTTTATGGGATATCATTGTCATTTCACAATAAACGAGAGATCAGATGGAAAAACAGACAAAGACTTTTTTTGAACTCGGATGACGAAAACCTTAGGAGGAGCATAAAAGAAAAAATGGTCTCGCTTCACATATACGCAGATCGTTCACACATACGTTACGGTTGATATATACGATGCCGTACGCATACCTAAATCGCTCACGAGATCGCTTCACATTGCATCTTGATGCTGACGTGGCACTGTACGATGACGTGGCACTATACGATGACGTGGCGGCATTTGATTGGACGAATGATATGGCATTGACCGCTTATGTGGCATTGACTGATGATGTGGCGTTGACTGATGACGTGGCATGATCCTATTGGAGCAAAAATGTTGACCGGTGATGTGGCAGAATATTAGTGGATCGAAAAAACGTGTGTATGGTACATGCATATACACAGAATAACAGCCCTGATGATGTGTTCCATCCAATAGGAACTTGCCACGTGGCGCAATCCTGAGCGTCTAAATTGTTTTAATCCGATGGCCATGATTTACTCAGTGTATCTATAAAAAGGGGGCTTCCCCCCCTAATTGGACACCCCTGAATCTATTTTTGGACTCCATTTTCTGTAATTCCATCTCCATCTTGTATTTTCTACGTATTTTAATAAAATTCCCATTTTACCCCTAGTTCAAATATGAGTGGCTAATTTCCTTTCAAGCTTGGGTTGAAGGTGAAGTCTCAACATGCTCCATGGGCTTAATTTGGTAAATTTACTTTTTCTTCCTCTTTAATTTATGTGGTTGTTTTGACTTTTCGTAAACAGATAGTAATAATCTTGTCTGGATATCGGCTGGAATAACCGCCTCCCTAGGCAAGGTTATTACTATTTGGCACGGGAAGCCCTTAGCACCATATCTATTAGAGTGTGGTTCATGATGAGTGGAAGTTCCCCCTTCATGATTTAATTGGTACTAATAATGAATGTTAAGCCGATAGTGCATATTGAGACAGATCCGGAGATCCAAGCATTTCATTTTAATAGTTTATTCCAACAGCTTTAATTTAAATTAATACATTGCCTATATAATTGTCATTATAAATCCAATCACCCACTAAGAAAATTAATTCTATAAGCAATTAAAATCCACCTCCTCGTGGGATCGACACTCGTCACCATTGATCTATTCTACAATAGATTCGTGCACTTACGAGTTCAATAAAATTTGCACAACAAGTTTTTGGCGTTTTCTTTGGGTAAGTATTTTAATTTGTAGAATTTTTTTTTCTTTATTTATTTATTTTATTTGTTTCCTTGAAATTTTTTTTTTATTATTATTAAAAAAAAAGAGAAAAAAAAAAGTGAATTTACATTTTGAAGTAGGTATTATTTTCTTTTCTTTTCTTCTCTTCTTTAAATTTCTGTAATTTAATTTTCATGTTATTTTTTTTTATTTTGTGAAATCGGCAAGTTCAACCGCCTCTTAATTTATTTTAATTTGTTTCACGTATTTTCTTTTCTATATATAGCACTTGAGTTGTTTTCATAACAAATTGTAACAGCGTGATAAGGTTAGTATCGTAATTTCTCTCTTTCCTTTATCTTTATTAATTTTGTTATTATTTTTTTTATTTTTATTATTTGCATGCATGGTCGAAGGTCACAATTACCGAATATTGAGCCTATAGACTTTGAATTAGAAAAAACACTTCGTACACACAAGCACGTTACAATTAAAAATAAATTTGAAATGGATTTGCAACCAGCACCACAAGAGAGGCCATTTAAGGACTACTTCAGTCCTTTAGCTAACTTGAGCACATCATGCATACGATATCCAAATGTAGCTGCTAGGAGTTTTGAATTAAAACCTAGTGTGCTAAATTGTCTCCCAACATTCTATGGCCTAGAAAATGAAGATCCATATAATCATCTGAATGATTTCCATGCTATTTGTCAAACTTTTAAATATGAGAATTTTTCAGATGATGATGTTAAACTTAGATTATTTCCATTTTCTTTAAAGGATAGAGCTCGTTCATGGTTTAATACATTGCCTGCTAATAGCATTACATCATGGGAACAAATGGTAACAAAAGTTTTGAATAAATATTTCCCAGTACATAAAACCAATGCTATTCGCAGGGAAATTTCAGAGTTTACCCAAAGAGAAGACGAGCAAATTTTTCGAAGCATGAGAGCGATTCAATGGGCTACTCCTAAAGTGTCCACATCATGGATACGAAAAATGGCACCAATGCCAATACTTCTTGGAGGGATTATTGCCGAATGTGCAAGAATGGCTAATGGCAACAAGTGGAGGAGAGCTAATGTCAAAAAGTGCATCAGAGATTTGGGATTTCTTCCAGTGACAAGCAGATAATTCCCAACAACGGAGTCGTTCACTCAGGAGTACTAGAAGAGTTAAGGGAGTGAATGAGGTTCACATTGGCGAGTCAAGTTCAGAAATTAAAGAAGTCAAAGATATAGTTGAAGGTCTTTCCCGACAAATAGCATCGTTAACAGCTGCTAAATTAACGGAATCACATGACCAGGACTCATACTCAGATCAAGCCAATGCCATAGATGTAATCAGAAAGCCATCACACTACAACCCTTACTCCAACATGTACAATCCCGGATGGAGAGACCACCCTAATTTTTCATGGTCTCAAGGATTCCAACAAAATGGACCAGCAGCTCCAGCTCCAGCTCCACCAATGCAACCAATTCCTCAAAATCCTCAAGCCTCTCAACCACCATTTAGACCATATAATCAGAACCCAAACTATTCTCAGCCTAAACCATGGGAGGATGCATTTCAAAATTTCAAGAATCTTATTCACTCCAAAATCGAGCAACAAAACCACACCATTGATGAACTACGAAATGAGATGAGAGCGGGTTTCAACTCACAAACCCAATCAATTTCAAACCTTGAAAAAATGGTGGGACAACTTGCTTCTTCAGTTCAGACCTTGGCAATGACTGTTGAGAAAGGTAAATTTCCAAGTCAACCAGTGCCTAATCCTAAAGGAGTGTATGAAGCAAGTACCAGTTCACCTCAGCAGCATGGAGAGGTCAAAGCCGTCATGACCTTGCGAAAAGGAAAAAAGGTCGACAACAAAGTGGAGATGCCGGTACCAAAAACAATTCAAATTGTGCCGGTAAATGAAGAAGACCCATCATCAGAGGAGAAAGAAGAAACCAACCCACAAGGATATGTTCCCAAAGCTCCATTTCCTCAGAGGTTAGATAAAGCAAAGAAGGGAAAATCTACAAGTGAGATTTTTGAAATCTTTAAACAGGTAAGTGTTAACATCCCTTTGCTTGATGTTATAAAACAAGTGCCATCTTATGCCAAGTTTCTTAAAGGCCTTTGTACTAAAAAGAGAAACATTCATGTTCAAAAGAAGGCATTTTTAACAGAAAACGTTAATTCTATACTCCAACACAAACTTCCTCTAAAATATAAAGACCCAGGCTCCCCCACTATCTCATGTAGTATAGGGAACCACACAATTGAAAATGCTTTGTTGGACTTAGGAGCTAGTGTAAATCTGTTGCCTTACTCAGTATTTGTGAAACTTGGACTGGGAGAATTACACCCAACTCCAGTGGTGTTACAGCTTGCAGATCGGTCCATGAAAAACCTCGTGGTATTGTGGAGGACGTGCTTATACAGGTAGATAAGTTTTATTTTCCTATTGATTTCATTGTAATTGACACTCAACCAAATCAGCGATCCGAGGATTGAGGCGATCCCTATTATCTTAGGGCGACCTTTCTTGGCAACTCGCCGATGCTCACATTCAATGCAGATCGAAATATGCAGTTGTCCTTTTGCAATATGACGATGGAGCTAAATATCTTCAACATCGCCAAACAACCTCCCAATGCAGATGATGAAATTGTTGATGTGGATTTAATTGAAGAATTAGTTGATAATAATTTTCTTTCAAATCTTAGTGATGACCCTTTACAAACATGTTTAACTCACTTTGGTTTGAATTTTGATATTGACAGATCAATAGATGAGGTTAACGCCTTACTCGATTCAGCACCATCCATGGACATTAACAAATGGAAGTCAAGAGTGGAACGACTAACACCATCAGAGAAGAAACTGAGTCCATCATCAGAATCACCACCAGAACTTGAGCATCGTACATACTGGGCCATCAAGAAATTCAACTTTGACATGTAGCAAGCTAGCTCAAAACGAAAATTACAGTTGGAAGAACTTAAAGAAAGTGGTAATGATGCATACAAAAATGGCAAGATTTACAAACAGCGAATGAAAGTCTTTCATGACAAGCAAATTATGAGAAAATCTTTCACACCATGTCAAAAAGTACTTTTATTCAATTCTCGCTTGCGCCTATTCCCAGTTCCTCTTGAACATTCTCAGACAACTTCAACGTGTACAATCTCATCTGAGAAGCCAGATACGATTTTGTAAAACGCATCGTATTTGGAAGCTACAACCTCCAGAGTTGGTATCCCACGTTGAAGATCTAGAAAGACAACTCAAAGAAATTGAGGGAGGTATCAACGAAACCCAAATCGAACTTGAGGAAAACTCAATAAGAGGACAATTGTGAGATTATTATTTTTCTTTTCTTTTCTTTTTTGTGTGTTCTCTAGTTTGTTACCCCGGTTAAGTGGCGGATAACGGTACTCCGTGACAATCAAAGTCGGTTACTTTAGTTTCCCATAATAACTAATATTCTGAAAAGAAGGTATGGACAGAAACATGATTCTAGCAAAACTTCACAAGCGATTTCCTTCACTTCCTCAGAATGCCCTCCTTACGATCTATAAAGCTCGGTCCGAACGCATGCGATTGCTTATAAGAAATAACGTCCCTGCTGACATCCGTTGGTTAATCGAGGTAAAAGGTACGTTTGGCAGGTAAGTTACCTCCTAAATTTATTGCATACATGCCTGGTTGTGGTAAAGGAAATTACTCGAGAAAACGAAGAGCTGAAAAACTTCATGTTAATTGTCATAAGTGTGCCAGGATGAAATGCGATAAAAATCATTGTTCTTTCGGAATGATGTTTGATAATAGGGAAGATAAGATTCAATTCATTAGGGATGGCTTAAATAAAGAGTCATTGGATGATATCCTTTTGTCTCTTGAACCGCATCCCAGTGGATACGTCATAAACAAAGAATTCTCCGATTATGCCATTATTTCGAAAGAACGTGTCCGATATAGTCTTGGGAATCTGACTATAAACGACCCTGTTTGCCAGTTTATAAGAAAACTGGATGGGAAGCCTATCCTCGACCCATAGAGGGCGTTCAAGCCGTTTCTAGACGTAAAACCAGAGGAAGATGTGAGCCACAATCACAACTACCTGTAAATATCCTTTTACTGTTGTTTTACTTTACTGTTGTTTTATTTCACTGTTGTTTTATCAATTGCATTATTGTCTTTAAGCCTCAAACCGTTGGCCTGTATGTCTGACTCACCAACTGGCGAAGAGTTAGTTGTCTCAGGTATGCAAGAAAGAATAAATGAAAAGCTAAATCATGCTGATGCTTTTATTTTCCTACCAGGAGATCTTGCAACTCTAGAGGCACTAATCACATTAGCATCTTGGGCCCATCTGAACATTCATTAGAAACCCATCGGTTTGTTAAATGTCAATAACTTTTATGATGGCTTCATCGCATTTCTTAACCATGCAATAAAAAATCATTTCATCCCTTTCACAGCGAAAAAAATCTTTATTGTGCTCATACTGCTAACGAGTTAATTGATGCCATTTACAAGCTTATGACTGCAGCCGCATCCTAAGACCTTTGTCTTTGGAATGGCCAACTAATGATGGTAAAAAAATAAGAAGCGCAAATTAGATTTAACTCTCCGCTTGTAAATATTTTCTTCTCGTGATACAAAGACTCGGGTGATGTCTTCTAAACCCTATTTTCTTTCAAACATTGAGGACAATGTTCCGTTCGAGTTGGGGGGGAATAGTTGACAATTGTGAAATATCTCAATCTTAGTGTAGTTTTTACTAATTTTTGTTTTAGAAACTAACTCGTGGTTAAATTTTTTGAGTCGAAGATGGTCAATATGGAGTCAAAGTGACTCTAGAAACGCATCTTCTTATTATTAAAAAAAAAACTGCATTTTGTGTGATCTTTTCATAATTAGATGACATGATAACTTTCAAATTTTAGTATTTGTATTATCTTTGGTCTTTAGTTATGTTACACCATGTTTGTTACTCTACATGTTGATGTTGGAGACAAATATAAGTTCTTGAAAGAATGCACATGTCATAATAATTTCCAAGTGAGTTTTTGAGCATTTATTTTCTTGGAGTAACCCTTTTTGCCCATTCTTCATTCAAATTCAAAGCGCTTTATTGCTTTATACATTATCTCCAAAAAAAAAAAAAAAAAAAAAAAAACTAAAGTGTATGTTGCCACATCTGAAGGTCCATCTAACTAGTAGATATGGAAGATTATTTAGAACTCTAAAAGATGACAGAAAGGCCATCTTTGGTCCGTTTGAGCCTTTCTAGCCAACCCTATTAATATGTATCCATAGTTAACCCCTTTGAGCCTTAAAAAAAATAAAGACTTTTTCTTCGGCAACCTATTATCTTGTCTCACTCCAATGTGGAGTATCACCTTATATTTTGTATTTCTCACCACCCATTTATGTTTGAAAATAGAGATAATTTTGCATAAAAAAAAAGGTGGTAAAAAAAAAAAAGAGAAAAAGAAACAAAAAAAAATGTTTACAAATAAAAAATAATAATAATAAAAAAAATAAAAAATAATAAAAAATAAATAAAAAATAAATAAAAAATCAAGTGAAAAGCACCTTACAATCTCCAAAGTTCTCTATTTTTCAAACATATATTTTGTTTTTCCTATTATCCTTTCTTTGTTAGCTACGTCCCTAGCCTACGTTACGTCCTAATAAAAGTCCTTCTTGATTTTAGGGAACTATAGTCTGAAATGGAAACTAGTTATATGGGATGAAAAGATGTGGTAACGCATACTAAAAAAAAAACAATAAAAAATAAAAAAGGATGATGAATGTATTGGTTTGATTAGCATTTTTGAATTAAAATCGTACTATTTCTAAGTTGAGGGCATATTTCTATTACCTTGGTGAGAGTGTGTGATATTACTTCTTTATTATTTTCACTCAAATTACCATTCACTGGAGTGATTATTTTTTGGTTTAATTTCTTTGTGAGCGTATTACTACTACCAGTGAGATTTTGGGGTTTGCATGTCATTCTTAAAAGTGACTCGATTACTAAAGTTGTGACAAAGTTTTCTAAACTGATTCATGTGGAGAGTTGATGTGGGAATGATATTTCTTTAGACTGTAGATAATGCTTATACTTTTATTTGATTGTTATCATTAGTCTGATTGAATAAATACCACAGTATATAAAAAAAAAAATATATTTGTTTCAGTTTTGTTTTCGCTCAAATTGCTAGGGACTAGCAACAAGCTGGTTGGGGGGTGTGTTGAGTACTAGAAAGTGTGTATTTATAATGGAGAAAATCATCATTTTACACTCCAAGTCTCACTAACATCCCTATTTTTATGTCTTTAAATCCCTTGTAATTTAATTATGTATGTTTTATTTTAATTAAGTATTTTATGGGATATCATGGTCATTTCACAATAAACGAGAGATCAGATGGAAAAACAGACAGCACTTTTGAACTCAGGACAGTCGAAAACCTTAGAAGGAGCATAAAAAGAAAAATGGTACTGTTCACATATACTGATCGTTCACACATACTCTGATGCGGTTGATATATACAAGATCCGTACACCTACAATCGCTCACTTCATCGCTCACATGTCTTTGTATCTTGAGGCGACGCGGGCACTGCATTTGCGATGACGTGGCACTATACGATGATGTGGCGGCATTTGATTGGACGAATGATGTGGCATTGACCGCTTATGTGGCATTGACTGATGATGTGGCGTTGACTGATGACGTGGCATGATCCTATTGGAGCAAAAATGTTGACCGGTGATGTGGCAGAATATTAGTGGATCGAAAAAATGTGTGTACGGTACATGCATATACACAGAATAACAGCCCTGATGATGTGTTCCATCCAATAGGAACTTGCCACGTGGCGAAATCCTGAGCGTCCAAATTTTTTTAATCCGATGGCAATGATTTACTGAGTGTATCTATAAAAAGAGGGCTCCCCCCCCTAATTTGACACCCCTGAATCCATTTTTGGACTCCATTTTCTATAATTCCATCTCCATCTTGTATTTTCTACGTATTTTAATAAAATTCTCATTTTACCCCTAGTTCAAATATGAGTGGCTAATTTTCTTTCAAGCTTGGGTTGAAGATGAAGTCTCAACATGCTCCATGGCTTAATTTGGTAAATTTACTTTTTCTTCCCCTTTAATTTATGTGGTTGTTTTGACTTTTCGTAGACAGATAGTAATAATCTTGTCTGGATATCGGCTGGAATAACCGCCTCCTTAGGCAAGGTTATTACCATTTGGCACGGGAAGCCCTTAGCACCATATCTATTAGAGTGTGGTTCATGATGAGTGGAAGTTCCCCCTTCATGATTTAATTGGTACTAATAATGAATGTTAAGCCGATAGTGCATGTTGAGACAGATCCGGAGATCCAAGCATTTCAGTTTAATAGTTTATTCCAACAGCTTTAATTTAAATTAATGCATTGCCTATATAATTGTCATTATAAATCCAATCACCCACTAAGAAAATTAATTCTACAAGCACTTAAAATCCACCTCCTCGTGGGATCGACACTCGTCACCATTGATCTATTCTACAATAGATTCGTGCACTTGCGAGTTCAATAAAATTTGCACAATAGCTACAAAAGAATTAAAACAAGTTTGGAATAGTATTGATGTTATAGTAGTTGTTATAGCAACAATTGCTGTAACAATCCTGGAGCATTGACAGAGAAAATTTCGCGCAAGATACTTTAAAAGATTTCGATCTGGAGTTTCCAAATATGAAAAATACGTGCCCTGAGCTTCAAGTTGCCCTAATTTTTTACTATAAAAGCAGCATAAGGAAATGAGCAGCCGTCAATGAAAAGAGAAAAACCGCAAAGAAACAATAGAAACAAAGGATTCAAGATCTAGAGTAAGGGCTGCATCAAGGGAATACTTGCAAAATCAAGTAGAAAATCAGTCCTTATTATTTTCTTGTTCTCTTGTTACTCTTTAATCATAGGGATGTACTTGATGGCTGATCTTCATTTGTTCACTTTTCATTCATAAGTTATGAACTAAATTTATTTATGGTTAAGTGACAAACAACCTTGATGGTTGATTGACTAAAATTATAAGTTGCTTTATGTTTGTTATAACATTTTATTTTGATAATACTTATTTCAATTCACAATTTTGGTTGACCACCTATTTAGTCATACTAGCAAAAAGAGAGCCTCAAAAAGGTCTGTCATAGTGAAACAGATCAGAGCAATACTTGGTTTTAGATTGGGTTTCTTAAGTTGAGTTTAACTTGATTCCAAAAGGGTCATGCTTAATCTAAAATTAGTGTGAACTGGATATAAGGATTAACCTTGTAGGGTAATTAGAAACTAAGCGTGTAATGATATATCTTATGTCAGCGTGGCAATTGGTCACTGTTAAGTTGCATCAAGATATAAGATATCCAACATGCGACAGCTAAGGACACTTAAGGATTCTGCCCAGTGTTGTAGCAGAAGCTATAGCAACCAAACCTAAAATTTGAAGAAATAGTCAAAACCATTAAAGAAGTTTCATCACTTAACTATACTATTCCCATTGATTTTATCCTTGAGTGTGTCGTGAGATTTTTCTTTCCTGTATTTTTATTTATTGCATTTTCATTTGAAGAGGTTTATTAGTTTTATTATTTGGTTAATTTTCAATTAAAGTAAAATTGCACTGTTAGGATTGTTGTAGCAAATATAATACTTCAATACATGTGGAGACAATTTTGAATAATTATCATTATATTACTTGTTGTGTATACTTGCACATTGACATCCACAGCACAAGAATTCACTCAAAAAAACCCAAAGAATATGATTTAGAAACTTAAGAAATCCATCAATGGGCTCAAACAAGCATCTTGACAATGGTATTTCAAGTTTCATCAAGTAATCATTTCATTCAGTATATTTTTCTGGTTTTATATGTTGATGAATTTTGCTTGCTACTAGCGTTATAGGCGTATTGCACGACACTAATAGATTTCTAACTAAGAACTTTGAGTTGAAAGATTTTTGTGACGCCTTTTTTGTATTAGGCATACAGATACACCAAGATTGCTCTCGGGGTATTCTAGGATTATCACAAAAAAGCTATATTAAAACAGGTCTCAAAAGATATGGCATGCAAGATTGTAAACCAAGAGATACCCTCATTATTAGAAGAGATAAGTTTAGTCTCAATTAGCACTGTAAGAATGATTTTAAAAATGAGGAAATGCAAAAGATTCCTTATGCGTCAGCAGTAGAAAATCTAATGTGTGCTTAGGTTTATACGCTATAAGATATAGCGTGCGTTACTAGGATGTTGGGCAGATATCTAAGTAGCCTAGGAATAAATCATTAGAAAGTAGTCAAACAAGTCTTGCGGCATCTGCACAGAACAAAAGACTACATGCTCATATATCAAGGGTCAAATCAGTTTCAAATCATTCGATATACTAACTCCGATTTTGTTGGATGCCAAGATAGTAGAAAATCTACTTCACGTTACAACTATATGTTAGCTGAGGATGCTGTCTCTTGGAAGAGCGCTAAATAATCTCTTATAGCCTCTTCTATGATGACAACAGAGTTCATAGCATGTTACAAGGGATCTAATAACGAAATATGGCTACTGAATTTTGTAACGGGACTACGTATAATCGATGGTGTTAATAGACCGCTCAAGTTATTTTATGACAATAAGTCAGCAATGTTGTATTTTAATAACAACAAGAGCTCGATGAAGTCGAAGTATATAGACATCAAGTTTTTAGTTGTTAAAGAAAAAGCTCAAAGCAGACAGTTGTCTGTAGAGCACATTGACACACACTTCATTATTGCAGATACATTTACTAATAGATTGCCACTGAAGATGTTTCATGAGCATACTGCTTGTATGGTGTCATGTCATTTAAAGATATTTAGTTTTAATGGGAGTTTGTGATTTTAGATGCTTTTATATTATAGACATTTTCAATTCTTTCAATTTCTGGATATTTAAGATTGTTTTATATAGAAATAAAGTTTTGGTTTATTCACACTTTAATTTTAGTATTGTTTGATTTCAATAAGGTTTAAAGTGGACTAGTTGGAAATAGGCATGTTAAGATCACATTGCATGAAATTTTCATGCTACAAATCCACATCATGATCTATGTTACTCAGTTGTATTGGCATAGTGACCATTAAGGGTCTAGTTACGATAGTTGTGATGAAGGTCGCTTTAATTCTATATTGGTATGGCTGATGAACTGGATTTTTCATAGATACATTTCGGTAATGACAGTGAGATTGAGCTTATATGGTTATTTTTGCAAAACATAATTATAAACTTACAAAAATAGCCCAAGTGGGAGATTGTTGGATTTTTTAATCTAACATTGTTGGATCTTGATGGGTGTCGAAGCCAGCAAATATAAATTCCTACTCTAAACAAAATTGTGTATAGTGATTGAGCAGGGTCGTGTCCACAGAGATTGGTAATTATTAAATCCTTTTTAAAATAAAAATGTAAAATTGGGGGATTATTGACAATAATGAAAATCAATTTAAATTAATAAGAATGCAAATTATAGGTGTAATTCAAATTGGGAAAACTTTGGTTGAAGGAATTAATTCAGCTTTGATTCGACTACTAATCATCGATACAACTATAAATCATTACTACTTATGAATAGACCGGTTATAGCTACTGAGACACTCTAATAGCCAATCTCTCCTTAATTAGTCGATAACCAAGGTACGACCGTTGGTTATTTCCCTAATCAATAGACAATCCTAGATACGATCATAAGATTTAATCAATTAACAACCTGAAAAACTAGAGAGACCCAAATCCTAATTAACAAACGCATACGATGGTTCATTTAAATTAGATTATTTATTCCCATAACACAACGCACTGCTATGTTATTTGCCACAAACATCAAAATCTTCATACAATGAATCTTTCAATTGGCAATAGATTAAATTGATAATTAAATAGTGGCCAATTATCTAATTAACAAAGATAATCATGACAATAATTCAGAAAATAAACAAATACCCAAAAAGCAATAAAACAATTAAAAGCACAAGAAAGATCTCACAGTAATGGTGAATCAAAGCTTCATTAACCTTCAACCAGAAAATGAGTTTAGTTCCTCATGGAGAAAAAGAGAAAACCCTAGAAAAGATGAAAACAATTAATAGTCCAATTCTAATTCTCATCTCCCTCATCCTTCTTTATCTCCTCTTTTTATAGTTCTCTTAAAAAGGATAAAGATAAAAATATCTAAAATCTTATCTAAACTTACAAGAGTCATGAAAAGATAAAACACGTTAAAAGAAATAAAAACGTCAAGTCCGTAATTGATAGCACGCGCCCATGCCTTATCAACAAACTTCTTCTGAAATCGACTGTCACGCGCCCACGCCTTATCAATAAACTTCTTCTGAAATCGAGAATTTCTCTAGGAAGTCAATTCATCCTTAAACATCATCTTGTAGCTCAATTTAACTCTAATCTATAGAATTGTACCTATAAAAATAAAACACAAGTAAATCACAACTATTAAGTGCAAAACATTGATATAAAAGGGAGTAAACAATGAAAACTAGTGCATGAAATGCACTATAACAAATTCCCCCACATCAAGATAATGCTTGTCCTCAAGCATATAACTCAAGAATAATCCCAAATCTTCCCTCAATTCTCATTCCAACTCATCCAAAAACGATCTTAAGCAAGCACACCTCAAGGATTTAAGTCAATCAACATTTAAGAGACAAGGATTTCAAAGCATAGAATCTCAGAAGCTAGTATAAAGTCACTCAACCACCAAGACACTCTTTTCAAAATCCAAGTGCAACAAATTTTAATAGCCCTCTCATTGATTTCACTCCATGCACTCAAAGTGTTTAGGGTATCATTTATGCACTCAAATCAAATCAAAGAATGCTATTACCATAAGCTTGCTCATATATCACATCTCAATCACAAAACATGAATTAAATGCAAAAAATCTAAGAGTCTTAGTAAGGTTGTAATGAGGCTAAATGGATTGAACGAAAAAAAAAGGTCTATGGAATAAAAAGAGATCAAAATGAGAAGAATAAACCCATTGAATGAACCTTATGACATCAAAATGTTTATTGCTACTTAAGTCGTCAAGAGTTTTTTTTTTTTTTTTTTTCATCTCTTTTTTTTTTTCGATGAATCTTGCACAATTTAATTCAAGCATAATGCAACTTGATGTAATTGAGAAACTTTTATTCAAGGTAGCAAAAGCAACAAAATATATCAAACAATGAGTTCAAAAATCTCCTCAAATTAAGGCTAAAAAAATTGGTAAATGGGTAAGTAGATGTAGAGAAGTAGATGGTTAAGGATCAAACAAAGGTAACAAATTAAAACAAATAAAGATCTTCGAGTGGAGAAAAAGAAAAAAAATGTGAAAATAGAAAAATCAAAAGAGGTTTGCCCTTATCATTTTAATGCATAAAATCGCGTAATGCGGCTTCAACATGCATAACAAAGCAAGTTCTAGAATAGACAAACTAAGATTGATATTCACTCAACAAAAATAATTAGAGCAAAGTGGTTGCTCATAGGCTCAAATACTCTCAAAGTTGGTGAATTTGCCATCAAATCATGCACACTCATCAAATGAATCAACTATCAATAGTGGTGAGTTATTCATTTAAGCAACCAAGACCAAACTAATCAAAACTCGAATCTATTCATGCATCTCAACTCACATCCAAGAAAAATAACACTAACTCCAAAATCATTCAAGGATGAGCAGAGTGAAACAAAAACGACTTCACAAAGGGAAAAAAATAATAAAATAAAATAAAAATGACGCAACCAAGAATGCTATTCAAAATCATCTCAAAAGCAACAAAAGAAACAAAATAACACTTCCAGACATTAATATTGCAAAAAAAAATCACTCCCCCACACCAAGAACATACATTGTCCCCAATGTATGATAGTCACAGTTCACATCACGAAATAAAGCATAAGGACAAAAAGATTAAAGGCAAAGAAAACGTCCCTGAATTGTCCCCATATCGTCAATGGGCTTGGCGGAAATGGTGGGTGGAACAGCAAATTGACGTTACGGGTTGTGACTGGAACGGATCTGAGTTTGGATGGCGTGCACGACTTGTGGTAGGCTGAAGCTTGTGGGCGGCTGCTGGAACTTTGAAGCAATGAGAGTGGTTGTCATGGCTGCTGGAACTTGATCGGAGTGGCTTGTCTGGATCGTGGCTGTGACTGGCGTGCGCGGGTGCTGAATTGTTGATGGATGGTGGTGATGTTGCGGCTCACAGGTTTGTGTCGATTGGAGCTTTTGGGTTGTGGCTTGACTCGCGGCTTTGCTGAAAATCACGGTTGCTGGATGAAGGAAATCATAGTCGCGGCGGGTTGACTGATCTGGAGCGAATTTGAGTGTTGGTGGAGTTGCGTGCGCAGGTGGTGCGTGACCTGAGCGCTGCTGTGATGTCGCAGATCATGCGGCTGTGATAGATCTGGGTTTTGGCACGCAGATCGTTGAGAGGGGCTCGGCTCGAGGAGAAGGCTTCCAACAGCACTGCAGATCGTGATCGGCTGGAGCTCGTGAGTCGTGGCTGCTAGCGTAGTCTGATTTGTTGAGAGTTGGGCACGCGGGTCGTGCTTGGTCTGAACGCGGCTGGAAGTCGTGAAGATTGCTGGACTTGATCGCGGTTGGAAATCGTTGAGAGGCGCTGCAGATCATTCGTGGAGAGTGATGAAACGGCTTGTGGTTGCTGAAAATTGAAGCACAAAATCAGTTAGGTATTTTTTTTTATAAAATTAAAAATAAAAACAATAAAATAAAAACTAAAATAAACAGTTGAAACTCTAAAAATTACAGAAGAACTTTTTTATTAAGCACATGGGCAAGCCTTAATAACTACTATAATAAATTAAAAACAGAAATACTTATTAGTTAAGGCATGGGCACGCCTTATAACATACTGTAATAAACTAAAGGCAGAAGTACTTATTAGTTAAGGCATGGGCATACCTTAACCAAAAATTTCTTCTGGCCAAAATAAGTATAGATATTATTTAAACAATCTAAATCAAAACCAAAAACAAAAAATGCATAAAAATTTAAAATAAATATTAAATCCTTTGGGTTGCCTCCCAAAAAGCGCCTTTGTTTTATGTCTTCGGCTAGACATATTTATGCCTCAATCTCCATAAATAGGGCTCTCGAAGGCCACTTCCTCCACAATATTCACTGAAAAACCTTCATAAAAAGGTTTTAATCGATGACCATTAACCTTAAAAATTTTGTCAGAGGTAGGACTTCAAATCTCGACTGCACCATGAGAAAAAACATTATTAACAATAAAAGGTCCAACCCATCGAGAGCGTAATTTACCATGAAAAAGGAGAACTTTTTGACCAATAGAGAACTCTTTTCTCCAAATCATTTTGTCATGAAATGTCTTCATCCTCTCCTTGTAAAGTCGCGAACTCTCGTAGGACTCATTTCGAATCTCCTCCAACTCTTGCAGCTGCAACTTCCTTTGCTTTCCCGCCTCATCCATCCGCATATTACATTGCTTAACCGCCCAAATGCGCTCGTGCTCAAGCTCTGCTGTAAGTGACAAGGCTTACCAAACACTAAACGGTAAGGGGACATACCTATGGGGGTTTTATACGCAGTGCGATACGCCCACAATGCATCATCAAGTCGCAAGCTCCAATCCTTTCGAGTTGGATTAACCGTCTTTTCAAGGATAGACTTGATTTCTCTGTTTGATATCTCTGCTTGTCCGCTTGTTTGTGGATGATAGGCAGTAGACACTTGGTGGGTGACATGATATCTCTTGAACAAAACCTCCACCATCCGATTACAAAAATGAGTGCCTCTATCGCTTTCACCGCCTTCTGATGACACCAAATCTAGCAAAAATATGAGACTTGACAAAATCTCCAACAACTTTAGCATTGTCATTCCGAGTGGCTTTAGCCTCTACCCACTTAGAAACATAATCTACAGCTAAAAGAATGTAAACATTGCCAAAAGATGAAGGAAAGGGTCCCATAAAATCTATGCCCCACACATCAAATATTTCACACACAAGAATAGGAGTAAGTGGCATTTGATTCCTATGACTTAAATTACCCGTCTTTTGACAATTCTCACACGATTTGCAAAACATATATGAATCACGAAACAAAGAAGGCCAAAATAGACCACACTCTAACACCTTAGATGCTGTCCTCTTGGGACCAAAATGACCTCCACATGCATATGAGTGACAAAATTGAATAATAGAAGGAATTTCAGATTCGGATACACACCTTCTAATTACTTGATCAGAGCAATGTTTCCACAAGTACGGGTCGTCCCAAACATAATACTTAGCATCACTTTTAATATTATCTTTTTGAGCCCTCGTTAGATCACTAGGTAGTATTCTTGTAACTAAATAATTGACAATGTCAGCGTACCAAGGCACTATACCTTGAGTTACAAAGGTGTTGCTTCTTCACTCGAGGTCAGTCTACTAAGGTGGTCTGCAACCAAGTTCTCTGCTCCCTTCTTGTCACGGATCTCCAAGTTGAACTCCTGAAGTAGTAAGATCCAGCGGATAAGTCTTGGTTTCGCTTCCTTCTTGGCGAGCAAATATCTAAGAGCTGCATGATCAGAATAAACAATCACTTTAGTACCCAATAAATATGAACGGAACTTTTCTAAAGCAAAAACAATAGCTAAAAGTTCTTTTTCCATTGTTGAGTAATTGCACTGAGCACTATCAAGTGTCCTTGAAGCGTAATATATAACATGAGCAGCTCTTCCAACCCTTTGTCCAAGAACGGCACCAACAGCGTAGTTACTAGCGTCGCACATTATCTCAAATGGGAGGTTCCAGTCAGGTGGCTTTATAATTGGAGATGAAGTCAATAACTCCTTGAGCTTATCAAATGCTGTCTTACATTCCTCATCAAAATCAAATGCCACGTCTTTCTAAAGAAGCTTGCATAAAGGTTGAGTTATCTTTGAAAAATCTTTGATAAAGCGTCGATAAAAACCTGCGTGACCAAGAAAAGAACGAACTTCCCGGACACATGTGGGATAAGGTAAAGATTTAATAACATCTATTTTAGCTTTATCTACCTCAATTCCTTTAGCAGAGACTACATGACCCAAAATAATACCCTGATCTACCATAAAATGACATTTTTCATAATTCAAGACAAGATTTGTTTCAATGCATCTTTCAAGCACTTTCTTCAAATTATATAGACAATCATCAAAAGAATCAGCGTAAACTGTAAAATCGTCCATAAATACCTCTATGATATTCTCCACATAGTCTGAAAAAATACTGATCATGCACCTCTGAAAAGTGGCTGGGGCGTTGCAAAGACCAAATGGCATACGCCGATACGCAAAGGTTCCAAAAGGGCATGTGAAGGTAGTCTTCACTTGATCTTCAGGCGCCACTGATATCTGATGAAAACCTGAATAACCATCAAGACAACAAAAGTGAGATTTTCCTGCCAACCTTTCAAGCATCTGATCAATAAAAGGAATGGGAAAATGATCCTTCCTAGTGAGTGAATTAAGCTTTCTAAAATCAATACAAACCCTCCACCCATTTTGAACTCGGGTGGATACTAACTCACCATCGGGACTCTCAACAACTGTTATACCAGTTTTCTTTGGCACCACTTGTACCGGACTTACCCATTTGCTATCCGAAATTGGATAAATTATACCTGCATCAAGAAGTTTCAAAACTTCTTTCTTCACTACTTCCATCATGAGTGGATTCAAACGGCGTTGAGCTTGTATCGAAGGCTTGATATCTTCCTCCAACAATATTCTATGCATGCATGTGGATAGGCTTATTCTTTTAATATCAACAATTGTCCACCCAATAGCCTTTTTACAATCCTTTAGCACTCTTATAAGCTTTTCTTCTTCTAAAGCACTAAGCTTTGAAGAGATGATCACCGGAAGTGTCTCACCATCTCCTAAAAATAGGTACTTTAGATGACTCGGTAACAGTTTAAGCTCTATTTTTGGTGCCTGCAAAATAGAAGGAAGAAGTTTTGCATGAGAGGTAGGTAATTCAATATAAGACACATTAGAGGTTAAAGTTCTCAAAGAATTTAATTCAAAAATGATCTCTTGAAATGCAAAATTTAAAACAAACTCTCTTTCATCCTTTTGTAATCCCTTGAGGCCCAAGCTGTTGTTTAAAGCAACTACTAATGAATTTTCAACATCCAAATCAAAAACTTCCTGTACTAAAGGATCAATAACATTCACAGAAAATACCGACTGTTCATCCTTAGGATATTTCATGGAATCATTCATATTGAACTCTATAACCTCTCCATCAAATTCCATAGTAATAGTCTCTTTATATACATCCATTTTAGTCCTAGCAGTCTTAAGAAAAGGCCTTCCTAACAAAATTGGAACAGAATTAGAAGAATTATCCTCTTCCATATCAAGTACATAAAAATCAGCAAGAAAAACCAATTCATTAACTTGTACTAAGACATCTTCTTATACCCCATCAGGATATGCATTAGACCTATCAGCTAGTTGAATTATCACGCCAGTTTCTTTCAATGGACCAACATTCAAAGAAGAATAAATAGAACGAGGCATGACATTAATAGAAGCTCCTAGATCTAACATAGCCTTCTCAACTCTAACACTACCAATTTTGCAAGGGATAGTAAACATACCTGGATCCTTGCACTTAGGAGGTAGTTTCTTTTGGAGAACGGCAGAAACATTCTCCCCCATGTGAACTCTTTCATCTCCTTTCAACTTCCTCTTGGAGGTGCAAAGTTCCTTAAGAAATTTAGCATAGCGAGGTATTTGTTTTATAGCATCTAATAAAGGAATATTTACCTCAACCTTGCGAAATGTCTCAAAGATGTCTCTCTCTTGTTCTTCGTTCTTGGATTTTGCAAACCGACTTAGAAAAGGAGGAGGTTGTTGAGTACTAGAAAGTGTGTATTTATAATGGAGAAAATCATCATTTTACACTCCAAGTCTCACTAACATCCCTATTTTTATGTCTTTAAGTCCCTTGTAATTTAATTATGTATGTTTTATTTTAATTAAGTATTTTATGTATTTTAGGGGATATCATGGTCATTTCACAATAAACGAGAGATCAGATGGAAAAAAGGACAGCACTTTTGAACTCGGATGAAATCGAAAACCTTAGGAGGAGCATAAAAGAAAAATGGTCGCTTCACATATACGATCTTTCACACATACTATGCGGTTGATATATACTGATGATTGCATACACAACACTCGCTCACGACTCAAGCTTCACCTCACTGTCATCGTATGCTGACGTGGCACTGTACGATGACGTGGCGGCATTTGATTGGACGAATGATGTGGCATTGACCGCTTATGTGGCATTGACTGATGATGTGGCGTTGACTAATGACGTGTCACGAGCTTATTGGACCAAAAATGTTGACCGGTGACGTGGCAGAATGTTAGTGGACGGAAAAAAATGTGTCTACGGTACATGCATATACACAGAATAACAGCCCTGATGATGTGTTTCATCCAATAGGAACTTGCCACGTGGCGCAATCCTGAGCGTCCAAATTGTTTTAATCCGATGGCCATGATTTACTCAGTGTATCTATAAAAAAGGGGCTCCCTCCCCCCTAATTTGACACCCCTGAATCCATTTTTGGACTCCATTTTCTGTAATTCCATCTCCATCTTGTATTTTCTACGTATTTTAATAAAATTCCCATTTTACCCCTAGTTCAAATATGAGTGGCTAATTTCCTTTCAAGCTTGGGTTGAAGGTGAAGTCTCAACATGCTCCATGGGCTTAATTTAGTAAATTTACTTTTTCTTCCCCTTTAATTTATGTGGTTGTTTTGACTTTTCGTAGACAGATAGTAATAATCTTGTCTGGATATCGGCTGGAATAACCGCCTCCCTAGGCAAGGTTATTACTATTTGGCACGGGAAGCCCTTAGCACCATATCTATTAGAGTGTGGTTCATGATGAGTGGAAGTTCCCCCTTCATGATTTAATTGGTACTAATAATGAATGTTAAGTCGATAGTGCATGTTAAGACAGATCCGGAGATCCAAGCATTTCATCCAAATAGTTTATTCTTACAGCTTTAATTTAAATTAATAAATTGCCTACTTCATTGTCATTATAAATCCAATCATCCACTTAGAAAATTAATTCTACAAGCAATTAAAATCCACCTCCTCGTGGGATCGACACTCGTCACCATTAATCTATTCTACAATAGATTCGTGCACTTGCGAGTTCAATAAAATTTGCACAACAAGTTTTTGGCGCCGTTCTTTTAGAGGTAAGTATTTTAATTTGTAGAATTTTTTTTTCTCTTTTTATTTATTTATTTTATCTGTTTCCTTGTAATATTTTTTTTATTTATTATTATTAAAAAAAGAGAAAAAAAAAGAGAAAAAAAAAGTGAATTAAATTTTGAAGTAGGTATTATTTTCTTTTCTTTTCTTCTCTTCTTTAAATTTCTATAATTTAATTTTCATATTATTTTTTTTTATTTTGTGAAATCGGCAGGTTCAACCGCCTCTTAATTTATTTTAATTTGTTTCACGTATTTTCTTTTCTATATATAGCACTTGAGTTGTTTTCATAACAAATTGTAACAACGTGATAAGGTTAGTATCATAATTTCCCCTTCTTCTTTATTTTTATTAATTTTGTTACCATTTTTTTTTTCTTTGCATGCATGGTCGTAGGTCACAATTACCAAATCTTGAGCCTATAGACTTTGAATTAGAAAAAATACTTCGCACACACAAGCACGTTACAATTAAAAATAAATTTGAAATGGATTTGCAACCAGCACCACAAGAGAGGCCATTTAAGGACTACTTTAGTCCCTTAGCTAACTTGAGCACATCATGCATAAGATACCCAAATATAGCTGCTAGGAGTTTTGAATTAAAACCTAGTGTGCTAAATTGTCTCCCAACATTCTATGGCCTAGAAAATGAAGATCCATATAATCATCTAAATGATTTCCATGCTATTTGTCAAACTTTTAAATATGAGAATTTTTCAGATGATGATGTTAAACTTAGATTATTCCCATTTTCTTTAAAGGATAGAGCTCGTTCATGGTTCAATGCATTACCTGCTAATAGCATTACATCATGGGAACAAATGGTAACAAAATTTTTGAATAAATATTTCCCAGTACATAAAACCAATGCTATTCGCAGGGAAATTTCAGAGTTTACTTAAAGAGAAGACGAGCAATTTTTTGAAGCACGAGAGCGATTCAATGGGCTACTCCTAAAGTGTCCACATCATGGATACGAAAAATGGCACCAATGCCAATACTTTTTGGAGGGATTATTTTCGAATGTGCAAGAATGGCTAATGGCAACAAGTGGAGGAGAGCTAATGTCAAAAAGTGCATCAGAGATTTGGGATTTCTTCCAGCGACAAGCGGATAATTCCCAACAACGAAGTCGTTCGCTCAGGAGTACTAGAAGAGTTAAGGGGGTGAATGAGGTTCACATTGGCGAGTCAAGTTCAGAAATTAAAGAAGTCAAAGACATAGTTGAAGGTCTTTCCCGACAAAATAGATCGTTAACAAATTTCTAAATCGACGAGCCATACCCAGGACTCATACTCGGATCAAGCCAATGCCATAGATGTAATGAAAAGCCATCAAACTACAACCCTTACTCCAACACGTACAATCCCGGGATGGAGAGACCACCCTAATTTTTCATGGTCTCAAGGATTCCAACAGAATGGACCAAAGCTCGGCTCCCACCAATGCAACCAATTCCTCAAAATCCTCAAGCCTCTCAACCACCATTTAGACCATATAATCGAACCCAAACCATTCTCGGCTAGACCATGGGAGGATGCATTTCAGAATTTCAAGAATCTTATTCACTCCAAAATCGAGCAATAAAACCGCACCATTGATGAACTACGAAATGAGATGAGAGCGGGTTTCAACTCACAAACCCAATCAATTTCAAACCTTGAAAAAATGGTGGGACAACTTGCTTCATCAGTTCAGACCTTGGCAATGATCACTTGAGAAAGGTAAATTCCCAAGTCAATCGGCCTAATCCTAAAGGAGTGTATGAAGCCGCATGCAGTTCACCTCAAAGAAGATTGCGAGGTCAGGTCAAAGCCGTCATGACCTTGCGAAAAGGAAAAGAAGTCGACAACAAAGTGGAGATGCCGGTACCAAAAACAACTCAAATTGTATCGGTGAATGCAGAAGACTCATCCTCAGAGGAGAAAGAAGAAACCAACCCACAAGAATACGTTCCAAAAGCTCCATTTCCCCAAAGGGTAGCTAAAGCAATGAAGGGAAAATCTACAAGTGAGATTTTTGAAATCTTTAAACAGGTAAGTGTTAACATCCCTTTGCTTGATGCTATAAAACAAGTGCCATCTTATGCCAAGTTTCTTAAAGACCTTTGTACTAAAAAGAGAAACATTCATGTTCAAAAGAAGGCCTTTTTATCAGAAAATGTGAGTTCTATACTCCAACATAAACTTCCTCTAAAATACAAAGATCCAGGCTCCCCCACTATCTCATGTAGTATAGGGAACCACACAATTGAGAATGCTTTGTTGGACTTAGGAGCTAGTGTAAATCTGTTGCCTTACTCAGTATTTGTGAAACTTGGACTGGGAGAATTACACCCAACTCCAGTGGTGTTACAGCTTGCAGATCGGTCCATGAAAAAACATCATGGTATTATGGAGGACGTGCTTATACAGGTAGATAAGTTTTATTTTCCTGTTGATTTCATTGTAATTGACACTCAACCAGTCCAGAATTCAAGGAAGCAGATCCCCATTATCTTAGGACGACCTTTCTTGGCAACTGCCGATGCTCACATTCAATGCAGGACTGGAAATATACAGTTGTCCTTTGGCAATATGACGATGGAGCTAAATATCTTCAACATTGCCAAACAACCTCCCAATGTAGATGATGAAATTGTTGATGTGGATTTAATCAAAGAATTAGTTGATAATACTTTTCTTTCAAATCTTAGTGATGACCCTTTACAAACATGTTTAACTCACTTTGGTTTGAATTTTGATATTGACAGATCAATAGATGAGGTTAACGCCTTACTTGATTCAGCACTATCCATGGACATTAATAAATTGAAGTCAAGAGTGGAACAACTAGCACCATCAGAGAAGAAACTGAGTCCATCATCAGAATCACCACCAAAACTTGAGCATTGTGCATACTGGGCCAGCAAGAAATTCAACTTTGACATGCAGCAAGCTAACTTAGAAAGAAAATCACAACTGGCAGAACTTGAAGAAAGTCGTAATGATGTATACAAAAATACCAAGATTTACAAACAGCGAATGAAAGTCTTTCATGACAAGCAAATTATGAGAAAATCTTTCACACCAGGTCAGAAAGTACTTTTATTCAATTCTTGCTTGCGCCTATTCCCAGACAACTTAAACGTGTACAATCTCATCTGAGAAGCCAGATACGATTTTGTAAAACGCATCGTATTTGGAAGCTACAACCTCCAGAGTTGGTATCCCATGTTGAAGATCTAGAAAGACAACTCAAAGAAATTGAGGGAGGTATCAACGAAACCCAAATCGAACTTGAGGAAAACTCAATAAGAGGACAATTGTGAGATTATTATTTTTCTTTTCTTTTCTTTTCTTTTCTTTTTTGTGTGTTCTCTAGTTTGTTACCCCGGTTAAGTGGCGGATAACGGTACTCCGTGACAATCAAAGTCGGTTACTTTAGTTTCCCATAATAACTAATATTCTGAGAAGAAGGTATGGACAGAAACGCGATTCTAGCAAAGCTTCACAAGCGATTTCCTTCACTTCCTCAGAATGCCCTCCTTACGATCTATAAAGCTCGGTCCGAACGCATACGATTTCTTATGAGAAATAACATCCCTGCTGACATCCGTTGGTTAATCGAGGCCAAGGTACGTTTGGCAGGTGAGTTACCTCCTAAATTTATTGCATACATGCCTGGTTGTGGTAAAGGAAATTACTCGAGAAAACGAAGAGCTGAAAAACTTCATGTTAATTGTCATAAGTGTGCCAGGATGAAATGCGATAAAAATCCTTGTTCTTTCGGAATGATGTCTTATAACAGGGAAGATAAGATTCAATTCATTAGGGATGGCTTGAATAAAGAGTCATTGGATGATATCCTTTTGTCTCTTGAAACGCATCCCAGTGGATACGTACAAAGAGCAATTCTCCAGTTATGGCCATTATTTCAAAAAGAGCATGCACGATATAGTCTCGGGAATCTGAATATAAACAACCCTGTTTGCCAGTTTATAAGAAAACTGGATGGGAAGCCTATCCTCGACCCATAGAGGGCGTTCAAGCCGTTTCTAGATGTAAAACCAGAGGAAGATGTGAGCCACAATCACAATTACTTGTAAATATCCTTTTACTGTTGTTTTATTCTACGTTTGTTTTATTTCACTGTTGTTTTATCAATTGCATTATTGTCTTTAATAATTGAGTGCTTTTTCTTTTACTATTTCCTTTTTGACTCTTAAGCCATGTGCTTTACGCGTTAATTGACATAGACATGCTACCTCCTATACAACTGTAAATCATTGTTACCAAGATCCTTGATATATGATCATTTTCTTTTAGACTCACAAATTGTTTTTTAGAAGCATCCCAATGGCAGCTACTCCCAATAAACAATTCAAGACCATTTGTGTGCTCTCTGGATTTAATTATGGCAAACATAAAGAGTTCGTTGAGGCAGCCATCGATCTTGGTCAACGATGCATGAAAAAATTTGCATCCGGTTTATGGAGGAGGTGACCGGGTTATCAAAACTAGTCTCGGAAGTCGTTTATCTCGGAGGAGCCAAGTGTTAGGCATCATCCCAAAAGCCTCAAACCGTTGGCTTTGTATGTCCGACTCACCAACCGGAGAAGAGTTAGTTGTCTCGGTATGCAAGAAAGAATAATCAAATGCTAAATCATCGATGCTTTTATTTTCCTACCAGGAGATCTTGCAACTCTAGAGGCACTAATCACATTAGCATCTTGGGCCCATCTGAACATTCATCAGAAACCCATCGGTCTGTTAAATGTCAATAACTTTTATGATGGCTTCATCGCATTTCTTAACCATGCAATAAAAAATCATTTCATCCCTTTCACAGCGAAAAAAATCTTTATTTGTGCTCATACTGCTAACGAGTTAATTGATCTGTTACAAGCTTATGGACCAGTGCCAGATCACAAGACCCTTGTGTTAGAATGCCCAACTAATGATGGTAACAGTAGCCGTAGTAAGAAGTGTAAATTAGATTTAACTCTCCGCTTGTAAATATTTTCTTCTGTGATCCAGCACTCAGGTGATGTCTTCTAAACCCTATTCTCTTTCAAACATTGAGGACAATGTTCCGTTCAAGTTGGGGGGAGGGAATAGTTGACAATTGTGGAATATCTCAATCTTGGTGTAGTTTTTACTAATTTTTGTTTTAGAAACTAACTGTGGTTAAATTTTTTGAGTCGAAGATGGCTGAATATGGAGTGTAGTAACTCTAGAAACGCATCTTCTCATTATAAAAAAAAAAAAAAAAGCATTTTGTGTGATCTTTTCATAATTAGATGACATGATAACTTTCAAATTTTAGTATTTGTATTATCTTTGGTCTTTAGTTATGTTACACCATGTTTGTTACTCTACATGTTGATGTTGGAAACAAATATAAGTTGCTTGAAAGAATGAACATGTCATAATAATTTCCAAGTGAGTTTTTAAGCCTGTCATTTTTCTTGGAGAGTAACCCTTTTTGCCCATTCTTCATTCAGCTTAGCAGTTTATTGCTTTATACATTAGTTAAAAAAAATAAAAATAAAAAATAAAAAAAAATAAAGTGTGTGTTGCCACATCTGAAGATCTATCTAACTAGTAGATATGGAAGATTATTTAGAACCCTAAAAGATGACAGAAAGGCCATCTTTGGTCCGTTTGAGCCTTTCTAGCCAACCCTATTAATATGTATCCATAGTTAACCCCTTTGAGCCTTAAAAAAAAAATAATAATAATAAAATAAAAATAAAGATTTTTTCTTTGGCAACCTATTATCTTGTCCCACTCCAATGTGGAGTATCACCTTATATTTTGTATTTCTCACCACCCATTTATGTTTAAAAATAGAGATAATTTTGCATTCACAAAAAAAAAAGTGTTAAAAAAAAAAAAGAGAAAAAGAAACAAAAGAAAAAAAAATGTTTACAAAAAAAAAATATATATAAAAAAAAATCAAGTGAAAAGCACCTTACAATCTCCAAAGTTCTCTATTTTTCAAACATATATTTTCTTTTTCCTATTATCCTTTCTTTATTAGCCACGTCCCTAGCCTACGTTACGTCCTAATAAAAGTCCTTCTTGATTTTAGGGAACTATAGTCTGAAATAGAAACTAGTTATATTGGTTGAAAAGATGTGGTAATGCATACTAAAAAAAAAAAAAAAGGATGATGAATGTATTGGTTTGATTAGCATTTTTAAATTAAAATCGTACTATTTCTAAGCTGAGGGCATATTTTTGTCACCTTGGTGAGAGTGTGTGATATTTCTTCTTTATTATTTTCACTCAATTTACCATTCACTGGAGTGATTATTTTTGGGTTTAATTTCTTTGTGAGAGTATTACTACTACCGGTGAGATTTTGGGGTTTGCATGTCATTCTTAAAAGTAACTAGATTACTGAAGTTGTGATAAAGTTTTCTAAACTGATTCATGTGGAGAGTTGATGTGGGAATGATATTTCTTTAGACTGTAGATAATGCTTATACTTTTATTTGATTGTTATTATTAGTCTGATTGAATAAATACCACAGTATAAAAAAAAAAATTTGCTTCAGTTTTGTTTTCGCTCAAATTGCTAGGGACTAGCAACAAGCTGGTTGGGGGGTGTGTTGAGTACTAGAAAGTGTGTATTTATAATGGAGAAAATTATCATTTTACACTCCAAGTCTCACTAACATCCCTATTTTTATGTCTTTAAGTCCCTTGTAATTTAATTATGTATGTTTTATTTTAATTAAGTATTTTATGTATTTTAGGGGATATCATGGTCATTTCAATATAAACGAGAGATCAGATGGAAAAAAGGACAACACTTTTGAACTCAGGACAGTCGAAAACCTTAGGAGGAGCATAAAAAGAAATGGTGACATGTTCACATATACGATCTCGCTCACATACGATGCGGTTGATATATACGATCTCAGACACGACACACTCGCTTCACGGCATTGTTCACCTGTCTTGTATCTTTGGCGACGGGCACTGCATGCGATGACGTGGCACTATACGATGACGTGGCGGCATTTGATTGGGCGAATGATGTGGCATTGACCTCTTATGTGGCATTGATCATGATGTGGCGTTGATCACGATGACGTGTCACGAGCTTATTGGACAAAAAATGTTGACCGGTGACGTGGCAGAATGTTAGTGGACGGAAAAAAATGTGTGTACGGTACATGCATATACACAGAATAACAGCCCTGATGATGTGTTCCATCCAATATGAACTTGCCACGTGGCGCAATCCTGAGCGTCCAAATTGTTTTAATCCGATGGCCATGATTTACTCAGTGTATCTATAAAAAGGGGGCTCCCCCCCCCTAATTTGACACCCTTGAATCCATTTTTGGACTCCATTTTCTGCAATTCCATCTCCATCTTGTATTTTCTACGTATTTTAATAAAATTCCCATTTTACCCCTAGTTCAAATATGAGTGGCTAATTTCCTTTCAAGCTTGGGTTGAAGGTGAAGTCTCAACATGCTCCATGGGCTTAATTTAGTAAATTTACTTTTTCTTCCCCTTTAATTTATGTGGTTGTTTTGACTTTTCGTTGACAGATAGTAATAATCTTGTTTGGATATCGGCTGGAATAACCGCCTCCCTAGGCAAGGTTATTACTATTTGGCACGGAAAGCCCTTAGCACCATATCTATTAGAGTGTGGTTCATGATGAGTGGAAGTTCCCCCTTCATGATTTAATTGGTACTAATAATGAATGTTAAGCCGATAGTGCATGTTGAGACAGATCCGGAGATCCAAGTATTTCATCCAAATAGTTTATTCCTACAGCTTTAATTTAAATTAATATATTGCCTACTTCATTGTCATTATAAATCCAATCATCCACTTAGAAAATTAATTCTACAAGCAATTAAAATCCACTTCCTCGTGGGATCGACACTCGTCACCATTAATCTATTCTACAATAGATTCGTGCACTTGCGAGTTCAATAAAATTTGCACAACAGAGGTATCACTATAGGTAGGGGTTTCGCTTTACTAGGTGGCGCATCTTAAAATTGAGACATCAATTCCTCCTTCTCAAGCTCATTTTCTAAGTTCTTTGTCACTTTCTTGCTAGGCTCTTGCAACTCATTCCTACTTCTAAGGATGACAGCACTAACGTTTTGTTTTGGATTCACCTCTGGTTGTGAAGGTAATCTCTTTAATACTTGAGACTCTAAGCGGCTCACTGTAGTTGCCAGTTGGCTCACTTGGTTCTCCAAATTCTGAATGTTGTTGTAGTTGCCTACTGAAATTGTTGAGTGTTAGTGGCAAGTGATTTAACAATCTCTTCAAGAGACATACCTGACTTGGAGTTTGACTGAGGAGGAACCGATTGAAATTGTTGTCTTGGTGGGTATTGTTGTTGAAATCCCGACGGCCTAACTCCATAGCTCAAGTTGGGATGATCCTTCCATCCTGGGTTATATGTTTATGCATAAGGATCATATCTCCTCTGAGGCATGCCCAGAAATCCTCCAACTACATTGGCTTGTTCGAAGGGTTCTTCTTGAAGTGTAGGACATATATCAGTTGAATGACCCATATTGGAACAAATGCCACATGTCTTCACCTGTTGCACATTACCTACAACAAACTTTTCCACAAGAGAGGTAAGTTTATCTAAACATTGATCAATAGAAGAAGTACTTACCTCATTCACTTTCCTTGAAGTGAGATCTTGTCTATTGCCAAATTGTTGCACATTGGCAGCTATGTTTGATATCAACTCCCTTGCTTGAGTAGGGGTCTTGTTCACCAACACACCTCCACTAGTAGCATCTATCATACTCTTATCCATCAATGAAAGTCCTTCGTAAAAGTATTGAAGGAGAAGTTAATCAGAAATCTGATGCTGAGGACAACTGCCACACAATTGTTTGAATCGCTCCCAATACTCATACAAAGTCTCCCCAGGAAGTTGTCTAATACCACAGATGTCTTTTCTGATCTTGGCAGCTCTTGAAGCAGGAAAATACTTTTTGAGGAACTGCTTCTTCAAATCATTCCATGAGGCAAGTAATACAATCAATCTTTAGCTAACCCATCTAAAGAGAAAGGAAAAGCTCGCAACTTAATCTGCTCTTCAGTTATACCTTGAGGCCTCATGCTTGAACACACAACATGAAACTCCTTGAGATGTTTATGAGGATCTTCACCTGCAAAACCGTGAAACTTGGGCAATAAATGAATAAGACCAGATTTTAATTCAAAATTTACCTCCAAGTCCGCATATTGAATGCAGAGTGGTTGTTAATTCAGATCTGGTTCAGCTAACTCTCGAAGAGTTCTTTCTGCAGGTGCAGCTCTATCCATCACTTGTTCTTCGAAATCGCTAGATGATTCAACCAAATTAAATACTGTATCTGTTTCAGAAAGCAAAGGTGACGAGGATCGTTGCTTATCTCGCTTGGCCTGCTGTCTTAGCCGACGAGCTGTCTTCTCAATTTCAGGATCAAACGAAAGTGTACCTGTACAAGAAGAACGAACCATAAACCAAGTAAAACGTAAAAAGGATTAAATAAATGACACCAATCCCCGGTAACGGCGCCAAAATTTGATGGGTGTTGAAGCCAGCAAATATAAATACCTACTCTAAACAAAATTGTGTATAGTGATTGAGCAGGGTCGTGTCCACAGAGATTGGTAATTATTAAATCCTTTTTAAAATAAAAATGTAAAATTGGGGGATTATTGACAATAATGAAAATCAATTTAAATTAATAAGAATGCAAATTAAAGGTGTAATTCAAAATGGGAAAACTTTGGTTGAAGGAATTAATTCAGCTTTGATTCGACTACTGATCATCGATACAACTATAAATCATTACTACTTATGAATAGACCGGTTATAGCTACTGAGACACTCTAATAGCCAATCTCTCCTTAATTAGTCGATAACCAAGGTACGACCGTTGGTTATTTCCCTAATCAATAGACAATCCAAGATACGATCATAAGATTTAATCAATTAACAACCTGAAAAACTAGAGAGACCCAAATCCTAATTAACAAACGCATACGATGGTTCATTTAAATTAGATTATTTATTCCCATAACACAACGCACTGCTATGTTATTTGCCACAAACATCAAAATCTTCATACGATGAATCTTTCAATTGGCAATAGATTAAATTGATAATTAAATAGTGGCCAATTATCTAATTAACAAAGATAATCATGACAATAATTCAGAGAATAAACAAATACCCAAAAAGCAATAAAACAATTAAAAGCACAAGAAAGATCTCACAGTAATGGTGAATCAAAGCTTCATTAACCTTCAACCAGAAAATGAGTTTAGTTCCTCATGGAGAAAAAGAGAAAACCCTAGAAAAGATGAAAACAATTAATAATCCAATTCTAATTCTCATCTCCCTCATCCTTCTTTATCTCCTCTTTTTATAGTTCTCTTAAAAAGGATAAAGATAAAAATATCTAAAATCTTATCTAAACTTACAAGAGTCATGAAAAGATAAAACACGTTAAAAGAAATAAAAACGTCAAGTCCGTAATTGATAGCACGCGCCCACGCCTTATCAACAAACTTCTTCTGAAATCGACTGTCACGCGCCCACGCCTTATCAATAAACTTCTTCTGAAATCGAGAATTTCTCTAGGAAGTCAATTCATCCTTAAACATCATTTTGTAGCTCAATTTAGCACTAATCCATAGAATTGTACCTATAAAAATAAAACACAAGTAAATCACAACTATTAAGTGCAAAACATTGATATAAAAGGGAGTAAACAATGAAAACTAGTGCATGAAATGCACTATAACAGATCCTTAATCCAACGTTGGGCTTATATGTGAATAATTATATGTTGCGAATTATCATATAAGGTTAAGCCCAATTAAAAGAGATTTATTAAGGTTTTTGGTATTATGTGCTTTAATTTATCTAATACGGTATGAGCCTTTAATGTGTAGAGACTTAATAATACTCTAATTCTATGATTGGTAGAATTAGGAGTACTTAATGACAATAAGAAACCGGCTTTAATGTATCTAATAGGGTGTGGGACTTGTGTGGGACTTTAATGTGTAGAGACATAATAGTATTCAAATTTTATGATGGACAGAATTAGGAATACCTAATGACAATAGGAAACAATTGTCTATATAAGTGGTCATTATCCCCAGGTCACACATATCTTTTCCATTCTTTCTGACATCCCATCTTCAAAGACATCCCATCTTCAAAGAAAGAGAGGGTGGAGAAACTTAAAATTCTATGATGAGCAGAATTAGGAATACCTAATGACAATAAGAAATAGTTGTCTATATAAGTAGTCATGGTCCCTAGGTCACACGTATCTTTTCTATTCTTTTTGACGTCCCATCTTCAGAGAAAAAGAGCATGGAGAAACTTAAAGGATTCTCTGGAGGAACATGTAGATTTTAAAGACCAACCACATAATCCTAAAGAGTTATTCAGCGTTATGGATTCAAGCGCGCTTCCTCATAATTTATTATTGATTCTTTGTGATACAACATGAATATTCCTAGGAATAGAGAGAGTGTGTGCAATAATTGTTGATAATATGTCAAGCAATGATGTTACTATTGATTATGTGAAGAACCAAATGCTTATGTAGAAGAATACTAATGCACTCATGTTGCGAGGGGATTACATGCATGTGCATTATTGTGCACATATCTTCAATTTGATTGTCACTGAGGGGTTAAAATAGTTGCATGCCTCAGTTACCGATACTCAAAATATTGTGAAGTATGTAAGATCATCCACTTCAAGGTTGAAAGCATTTAAACAATATATGGATCATGTGAAAAGCCCTAATGAAACTATGGTTTTGGATTGATTACTAGGTGAGATTCCACCTATGTGATGTTGATGACTGCTTTGAAATTTCAGGGAGCATTTGGGAGGATGGCAGAAGTGGATAAATTAAAGAGGAATAAAATGGGAAAAAAGGGTAGGGCCACCTGTTCCTAAAGATCGAGAAAGTTCTAAACAAATTGTGATGTTTTTAAAGATCTTTTATAATGCTACATTGACTTTTTTAACCTCTTTGAGTGACACTAATAATTTTTGTTACAATACAATTAACTTAATTGAAAATTCATTGAGTGTATTGAAAAAAGCAAAGATGTTTATATGAATTTGATGGCTTCTAGGATGAGGGAAAAATATGACAAATGTTAAAAGTGCACAAAGAAAATTAACAAAATCTTAATTATTGTCTCAATACTTGATCCACGCTGCAAAATAGATCTTACTAAACAAATTTTTCGTATGATTTTTTTTATGATAGTACGAAGATTGAAGAAATGGTTGTAGTGATGAAAGGCTTATTAAATTCATTTTCTGATACATATAGTGGATGGAACTCCCACCATTATTGCATAGTGATAGTTTTCCTAATGGTAATGCCAGTGGTGATGGTGGCAGTTCTAATTCTTCTCCACATCTTGTATATGACATAGACCTGCAACCAGGGAACATAATGGAACATGGTGATGACACCCTACAAGTTGCTCACCCTTTCCTTGTATATGCTAAGAAAGTTTCCATGCAAAACGAGGGCAAACTTGTGACAATCAAGGCGGAAAGATACTTACTTGACCCGATTAAAGATCACAGCAATGATAAACTTAATATTTTGCTATGGTAGAAGGTGAATGGGTCAAATTATTCAATATCCTTGCAATTCCAATACCCATTGTGGCGTCTAAGTCTACCTTTAGCACTGGGGGTTGTATTCTTGATGAATGTAGGAGTTCTTTCACTCCTACTGTGATTGAAGCATTGATTTGTACTGAAAATTGGTTGTAAATTTTTTGCCACTCCCATCTACGATCTTAATTAAGAGTTGAAAATCATATATATCAAATGGAGTTGCAAGGTAACATTTTTTATATTACATTTTATATATAATACATTTCAAATTTATTATAACACTATTTTTTATATTACTCATGCACTAATTATAAGTTTTTTCTATTTTAAAGAGTATGTACAATCACAAGCTTTAACAATTACAATGGTGGGTGCCAGTACTCATCATCATATTTTAAGTAACTCTTAAATTTAATAGATCTTTTAGTTTCAAGTTATTATATTTATAATTGTTTTACTTTTAGTTTTAAGTTTTAAGTCAATTGTAACATGATAATTGTTTGTGATCTTACGTTAAGAAAGTTGTAGTAGTTAGAGAGAAAGAGTTAAGGACTTATCAAAGTGTATTGTGAGTTTAATTTGGTGTTGTTGTACTTTAGTTTGAAGAACTTGCAATCTAATTCTTATTTTCTAAATGTTTTTGGATGATCATTTTATTTTTGTTTATTATGTTGTTGGATAATATTATGATCATATTTATTTGGTGACTTTGTGTTGTTTATTTGTTGTACTTTGTGTTGTTTATTATGTTGTTGGATAATATTATGATCATATTTATTTGGTGACTTTGTGTTGTTTATTTAGAGACTTGGACTAATGTTTAATTATTTATTTTGTGTTGTTTATTTGGAGACTTGGAGTTGGAGCAATGCTTATTTGTGTTGCTTAATTAGAGGCTTGGACTTGGCGCAATGTCTATGCACCTAGCTTATAAGAGCATTATTAATTAAATGAAATGCTTTAATGGATCATTATTTCTAAATTATCAAAACATAAGCTTATGAAAAAGAGTGTTTCAACAAAACAAATGCATACAAAAATATAAATGGACCGTTAATTATAGATTTCATTGCTTAACTTTTTTCATTTTGATAGTTTATATTTCTTATGAATGGAAACTTTGTATGAGCTTGTATTTTTAGCATATATCAATGCCATATTGTCAACAAAACAATTTACTATCAACTTGTTTTCTTCTTTTTTTTTTTTAATGGTTAGGAAGTTTTCATTAATTATAGATTTCATAAATCTTTTGTGAGAATTGTTAAAAAGGTCCCAAGTCCAAATGTAATCCGAATTAATCCGAATTCAAAATATAATCCGAAATCTAAGCTCATCTGATCCTATCTGAATCCGAAGTTATCTAAAATATTTATCCAATCTGATTTAGATCGAATTTAAAGTAAGATTGAAATCGAATGGATTTTTTCCCAATCTGAATTATCCAAAATCCGATTGAATTCATCTGAATCTCAAATTTCCCTCCCCTATATTTAGCAAGGTCCAACTTCTAAGTATAATCACTAATAAGCTTATCACATCCCACCCCTAAGATTGAAATCATGATAGCTTTACTGAAACATGTTGCAACCACCTCTAAACATTTACCGTGGCGTTCATACATTGTAACCTTATAGACAATATATTCGACAAAGTTTACTATGCATAAGTTCAAACTATTCTCCTAAGAAAAAAAAAGAGAAAAAAATTAATTTAATGGTCGTGAACACAATGGTGGTAGTAACCTCTTATGAATTTGACGAAGCAAAAGAATAAGAGGCCATGTTCTACTATCACATAACCAATATTAATTCCTTCGGACATGTCCCATGCGCTTAGATCACTTGCATTTCTTGTGGTACATCCTTTTGTACGAATCTAACCTACTCATTTCATTAGCTTCATATCGCAAGCAAAAATTCCTCGAAGCCTGCAACACACCCTTCTTTGCCATGTTCATGTCAGATTTAATGATTTCTAGTGCCAACACTAAGCAGGCAAGTTCATAATCATGCTATTAAAAGAAATCATGTTGTAAGTGCTTTATCATAAATTGTCCTTAACCATCACAACCAATCCTAACAACTATAATGTGCAACCTTGTAATCTGCATCCCAATAATTCTCCTAATTTTCCATGTAACGTATAATATGCAAACCACAATCGTAGACTTTTAGGTTCCTTGGTAGCTGTTGTCCAACACTAACTATGAATCTCTCAAACCTAAACTCCCCATCATAAAAAACCCCAATTCATCTTTCAGTAAAGCATCAAGTGCACAAAGTTACACATCCATGCAAACAACTCACTCAAATGCTAATAGAAAACTGCCTATTCTTGGATTACAAATATTACACTATGATGATGTCTATTTCAATCTAATCACTATTACAACCTCTAAACCACAATTAACAATAATACAAACATAGATAATGACAACTACAAATAGACTTGATCTAAACTACAACTATTAAAATGCACAATAATGACCATAACACTAAGAAATTGCCTACCGAACTGATATATCACAATCCAAACTTTACAAATTAACCCTTTTATAAGTAAATAGAAAAGTATGCTATTAAGTATTGGACAATGCATATTTATAAAGAGTAAAATAGTCATATTGTGCTCCAAGTCTCATTAACATTTCCACTTTTACGTGTTTCAATCCTCTAAGCTTTTATTATGTGTTTGATTATAATTTAAGTATTTTATGTATTTCAAGGATATTTTGGCCATTTCATGACTAACGAGAAGTCAGACAACAAAACATATGGCATTTTTTAACTCGAAACAGTTGAAAACTTTCGGAAGAGCATAATGAGGTATTTTTTACTGTTCATGTATACTAAAATGCTAACTAGGCTACCCAAGAAGAGGGGTGAATTAGGTTCTTAATAAATTAAACAATTAAAACTTAATGCAATTTAAACAAATTAACCAAATTCAAAATAAACAAATTAATGTGTAATGAATAATAAAGAGATAAGGTAAGAAAGAGAACAAACACGTGATTTTTACGTGGTTCAGCCAACTGTGCCTACATCCACGCTTCTAATCTCATCAGCTTAAAGATTTCACTAAATGAGCCTCCAAGGCTTCAATAACTCTTACAATTGACTTCAAAGGTGTCAATAGACCTTTAAACAAGAGATTATCCCCAATCTTTTAACCCAAGTGTATTCCAATACTTACAATCACTCAAAAATAAAGAATACAAATGAATTAACTCTTACTCAATGTATATGGTTACCAATGAAAGCTCAAAGTATGAATCAATGAAACAAAAACAAGTTTAAAGCTCAATAATGATTGTATACTCAATAGCAAGCTCAATAATAACTGTTGAATCTCTTAAAATTTGAATTTGATTGAGCCATTTTATAGCTGAGCTAAAAATTAGCCGTTGTTGACTTTTTGTCCAAATTCTAATCACCGTTAAGATCAAAACAGACTGGCGCTTTCACTTGAGCAAGTTACCATTGTGCCAAAGTTCAAATTGTCAGAGCACCATCTTTATGATGTTGGAGTGCCATTAGTGTCCAGAGACCTATAAAAAGTTGTAGGCAGACCGTTTTCTAGAAGTCAGTTTATCGTTAATGTCCAAAGACCTGCAAGAAGTTGTCGGCATACCGTTTTCTATAAGTCGTTTTACCATTAGTGTCCAGAAACTAAACTTTTAATTTTGTTCGATGTTGGTTAGCTGTTTTCTAATAATCGGTCTACCATTATCATCTAGAGACTCAACTTTCAATTATGTTCAATGTAAGTTAGCTTATTTCTCCCAAACGGTCTGCCATTATCATCCAGAAACTCAACTTTCATTTTTTCAAGATAACGGTTAGCCGTTTTAGGATATCGGTTAGCCGATTTCTTCTAGAATTTTGATCCAATTAATGCCTTCTCCAAACTTAATCAATTTTAAGACATGTTTGTTATTGTCAAAATCATCATTATAGAAACATATGTGTTAACATATACAATACTATTCACAAGTATGGCACTATTCATATATATGATATGATGATGTGGCATTGACCGATAATGTGGCATTGACCGATAATGTGGCATCCTATTGGACCAATGATGTGGCATTGATCAATTATATGGTGTTGATCAATGATGTGGCAAGATACTATTGGATTGAAATACTGATGTGGCAACATCTTATTAGATCGAAAGGCTAATGTGGTCCAGCCAATCAAAACTTGTAACGAGGCGCAATCCTGAGTGTCCAAATTATTTTTATTCGATGGCCATGATTTATCCATTGTATCTATAAATAGAAGGCTCTCCCCTAATTTGACAACCCTGAATTTATTTTTTAGCTCCATTTTTTATAATTCTCTCTCCATCTTTTATTTTCTATGTATTTTAATAAAATTACTATTTTAGCCATAGTTTAATTATGAGTGTCTAATTTAGTTTCAGGTTTGGGTTGAGGTGAAGCCTGAAGATAATCCTTAGGCTTAATTAAGTAAATTTATTTTCTTTCCCTTTTTTATTTATATAGTTGTTTTAACTAATTGTCGATAGGCAGTGTGTCTTGTCTGGATTTTGCACGATTTACTGACTTCCTAGTGAAAGATCGTTACTGTCTAACACAATGAGCACTTAGCGCTATATTTATTAGAGAGAAAATTCTCCTCTAGTATTTTGTGGGTCATCTTAATTAAGTGTTTACAGAGAATGTATCTAAGCTATTTAGTAGATAGTCTTGACATGTTGTCAACAAAATGATTATTATCGTCTGGCACAGCGTGTTATTGACAACACACTTACTAGAAGATCATTACTCTTTGCCACACTGAGCGTTTGATACCATATTTATTAGAGTGAGGATCATGATGAGTGGAAATACCTCTTCATGAATTAATTGGAACTAAAATAAAATATTAAGTCCATGGTGAAATGTTGAATGTGAATCCAGAAACTCAAGCCATTTTATTTTAAATCTTAAGATAAAAATTCACTTCCAACCAATTCACATATACACTTAGAAAATCAACCATACGCATAATTAAATTTACCTTCTCGTGAGATCAACACTCATCACCATAAATCTATTCTACAATAGATTCGTGTGCTTGCGAGTATAATAAAATTTACACAACATCTGCAACCACTCTATTGCTTGCAAAACTGCCCGAGCAACACAACAACTATAGATACCTTCACAAGTGATACATGAAATATAATTATATCCCATGAATTATATAGTAAGGACCTCAAATCACAATATGAATGACAACTTAAAGAATGCATGTTATTTATTAACAAGATTTATCACTTACTTTACCATTGAATACATTCACATTTTATATAACTATCACTCACCATGCAATTTGCTTCCATTTGTAAGTCATATTCATTTGTCATGCTACCAAGTGGATCCCAAATCTCGGCACAGCAACCAAAAAAGTCAACAACAAGCACATACCAATAGAAATGCCCATGCTTTATTAGAATGAATATCTAAAAATTGAACAATCCCAATATAATTCAAGTATACCTAACTATACTTTCTAGATGGTCTTGCAAAAATTGACTCAATTACCTTAACACAACACCTTAGGTTGTCCATGTAACATTGTGGAAGCTCAGAACCTCTATCTACCTTACTCATGTCAATGTTCCCAAATAACACCATTCGTTGAGTTCACAATGAACCCAATATGTTAGGGCAATTTGTATTATTAAAACATCACAAACATGCTTAATGCGCAATACAGAGTAAAGATATCTATAACTCCTACCCAAAAAAACATTGGAATAAACCAACTACAATGCATGTTCTCTCTTTTTTGTTGCTCCTTCATAAAGAGTGTTTTGGCATCTACTGAAATTATCTGAATTTCTACATATCATCTTTGGGGAATTAAATAATTTTACTTAATTTAGGTTATATAGTTCATACACATTATAAAATGCTACTCACCTCTCTATGAATTAAACGCCTTAAACAAAGAGATAGCGTTTCATTTCAACAAACCCAGTTTGTCCTTGTCTGTATTACAACCTCTTTGCATATTCATTACCAACAAAATTGATATCGCCAATACTAGCAATGTAAAAAAAAAAAAAAATCAATAATACACAACATATTACTAAAAAACTATAGTAAATATTCAATTTTAATACCATTTATCTAGATCTTCACTTGTTATATATACAATCAACTTGAAGTCATCATCATATACAGGTCGTAGGACAACAAAAGACCTACCCTAAAATGGCCAATATGTATGACATCCTATGTTCTTCTTCACATGCCATCCATTCACATGTACCATTACATAACTTTTTCTTTGGATGTGTTATCCAGAAACCTCGCACTGAAGAAAAATGAAATATCCCATATTATTATAATTGCAAATTCACACCATTACCTCTAAAGCACGATTTGAAGTTGAAAAAGTGAACCATAACACACTACCCCAAGCCATGTATCATTCAAATGTGATGGCACCCGCTTAGAACCCATCGTGAACAATTAATGGCATCCATTTTACATAAACTATCATCCAATTTTAATTCACTGTTTCTAATTTCTACACTGTTACCATCTAAAGCAACTCTTATTATTGCTCTAATTGGGTAACCTAAATCATATCTTTGTTTTCCATATTGATGCTTATCACACAAACTATCATTCTAGTATTTCAGACTACCCAGTATTTCAGATGTCATCTGAGATATACATTCAAGTTTATATGAATTACTATCAACTCAAAAAGCAATACTATCAACTCCAAATGATATACAATCAACCAAAGCTGAAATGCTGTTAACCTTCTCATATATCAGAGGAACTATTGATTGTATGTCTTCTTCACCATCCTCTGAACAATCCACGGGCTATCCTCTGCATTATTCATAAGGCAATCATCTTAACAAAATACAGTGGAATATCGAAAAAATAATATCCAAAACCATCCCATGAACCATCACTTGAACATTCACCTCTAACATCATTCATGACTTCCTCCTTACCTTCAAGTATTGATGCTTACAAAAAGGTGGATAAATGTGATTCAAACCATTAAAGTTAAAGTTTATACCAATAATATCATATGTAGTCAACATTTGACCAGTGTTACATTAAATAATTTTAAATGGGTTAATCTATAAATAAACTACACGTGTTCAAGTTTTATAACAATGTTCCCCATCAACTGACTTACCTTCCAATTATACTTTTATTACCTTGTTCCCCATAATAATGAACCATCCACATTACCAACATTTCACTTTTAAAAATACATAACAACACAACTCAACATTGATAAACAAACTAGAGCAAAAAATCTCCAATGAAATAAACAACCAACAACTTTGTAACAATCACCTAGTGTCAGAACAAGAAATCATCAACAATACTCAAATATATTAAATAAATATGGTTACATGTGTACAAGACACAAACAAACTACGGTACCTTAGAGGTTGTTATTCGACGGTCAAAATTCATGTTCGGGTCATGTTATATTGAGGCTTTGTAATAATTTGAAACTTTCAATAATCTTGTAAATTTATTGAAACTAAGACTCAACACCAAAATAAGGAACTACCCAATTCAACCCACTAAATAATCATGTGATCTTGTCATCTAAAACCACACACCTAACTACCCCGCTTAATACCTATTACCACGAATTATATAAAACATTTGCACACCCATTTCCTACATATTAAACAATTTTAATACCTAAATGATATTATGTATCAAATTTATTATATATACATGTCTACCAATTTATTGTACATTTTCACCATTCAAGTTTTACATCTATCTATATATTTACAAAAAATTCAACACCTTGTAAATGTTAATCTTTTTAAATTAAAGAAAAAAAAAACCATAAACACATCCATGATTTTCAACTTGATGATAGGAACTTGCAAATAAATTTCTATTACATAACAAGGCACTTAACCAAATGTGTTTTAGTTATAGTTGAATAATCATGTCACTCTCACTCACCAATGAATCAATGAATATATTCAATCCTAACATAACACAAAAAAGAAATTGTTTCAAGCCAAACCCGACCCATTCATTAATCTTCTTAATTCTCACATTCGAATCCTATTTATTCCTATCTTATTTAAGTAGTTAAAAATTTTTCCAACTCTACCAGTAACGACATAATGTCCACGATATTACATGTAGTTATACTATTTAACTGATGCCACTGAATAAAATATCATAATACCGTCTCTTTCATTTTGCAACTCTTCTGCTCGAAGCTCTTCATAAACCTTTTATCTTATTTGAATTCCAAACTACAATTGGACAATTCATTAGGTCTTTGGGTATCTTTGAGCAGGGAACTGCGTTGATATATAGTATTTGAAATGAACAAAAATAAAACTCTCATACACATTACTATAAATATTTACATTACACTCTAGTTATTTATTTTCAATCTACCCAAATTTTTTCCCAAACAATTTATGCATCATTTGGTCGATAGGAAAAAAATTACATCTTAATTATTAATAGTCCATTCACAATATTTAATATAGGAAAAAAATTATATCTTAATTATTAATAGTTCATTCACAGTATTTAATATCCACCCAACACCCTGACCATAGAATCATACCTCAAGAAAAAGCAAACATCCACCAATAATGCAATTTTCTCTTCCTTATACCTTGTTATCCCTTCCATCAATCGGCCAACACCTTTTATCTGCCAATTCCTTGACCTAATCGAGTTAACGTTTATAACTGAAAACAAAATTTGAGAACTTATATGCACACCACCTGCCAAACAGAGCAGTGATGAAAGTGTAAACAAGGTAAATGTTACTCTGAATTCGTTATCCACATTCTTCAACTTTCTCAGCATATGAGATAATGTCTTGACAATTTTTATCTCGTGATGTTGCATCATACTTGTCTAAATACTCTTCCAAATCTGCCAAATCACTATTTAGTTCCATAGAAAGTCCTCCGTCCTCAATATCTATTCTATATGCAAACCTCTCTACATTAATTTCCAACTGCATTCCATTGACAAATAAGACAGACTTCAAAATGTCCACCCTATCAACCAACCACCCACAAAGTTTCTTTTGTAACCTCTCGCAGTTCATATCCATTAGCTTACTAAAACCCTATTCTCTTGTAGCCACTATTTGTTTGTCACTCATTTGTGCTACCATTGCAACAAAATGATCAGGAGCACACTTAAACATGAAATTACCCTTCTCTCTATTATTTTTTTCACATTTCTTACCCCAATTGCAATACTTCAGCTTTTATTCCAGAGGAAGGTTTTTTAATGCAATCTTTATTTCATTCCACATCTATATAATACTGATATTTGTTTACGATTGTAGTTGTATCACAAAACCACACATGCACTAGAAAAAAAATATTGCCTAAAAGTTATATAATATATGAAATACAATTGTCGTCAATGACAGATTATTTTTTCGTTCAACAAAGCACCTCCTTAGTAATGCTTGCTCTTTGATCCTTTACTTTAATGTCTGGAACAACCTCTCTACTGATAAAGGATAAAATTCTTACAACAAATCACCCAGAATAACACTTTCGTTTACAGTTTTCTCATATTATTATACACACAGCATGCTAACCAAACTCAAAGGATTTTATAACTAATAGTTCTTTATTTTCCTAACTCCTTCTACTGATTCAACAATATCAAAGGTCACTTACTTCCAAGTTCTTTATAAAATTAAATTGAAAAATACATTAGAAACAAAAATTAACATCATTTCCAGAATATATATTCCTACTGCCAATATTATGTTGCATTTCCATTATCAACAAAAGCTATATTAACATAATATATTATTTAATTAAAATTCCCTCTAGATGCTTTCAAATTTACAAGTAAGAAACAAAGCCGTATATGTTTTTCCTTTCGAATTCCAAATCTAACCTTGATTGCTCGACTACTTTGCCATTCTCTTTACCGCATGACTTGCATTTACGAATCCGGGGACCCATGCCTCTGCTTCCGAATGTGTGACGCTTCATTCACAGCTGAATCCAATCACTTTCTGATTGCAATGGATTATAGCCGCCGCTTATTTTCGATGTTTATATGAATCCGGATTCCTGCCTCAGTGCTATCTCTCCTTTGCAACACATGTGACCGATTTAATACTCCCAACCCACTCAAAGTCAAAAATGGATCGATTATGGAAACATGTTATTTGTAGATCTAAACCCTTGTACTGATACTGAAGTTTAAACTATCTTCACCGTATTCGGTCATAATTACCTTTTCAACGGGTAACCCCTAATCTTGTATGCTTCATGTGTTTTCAGTACGTGTAATCGTGACAATCAAATCTATTCAATAATAAAAATTGATGCTCAAATCCACTTAATATAATCGCACGGCTTATATCAATTGGCGTTATGTTGGAGGTAATCCAACGTAGCTGGTTCCAATTAAGTATGATATAAAAAATTTTAATTATGAGAATTGAACCCACCAAGAGTTGTTGTATAAAGTTATAAGCCCTAAAATCAAAGAACACTAACCTTTAATTACAAGAGTTAAAAATCACATTTTGTTAAACCAATTTTAATACCTATAATTCAATTAAATAGGATTGATCTAAGAGTAATTGTCTTTTTCTTGGATGCAATAAAAATTTATTGATCTTGTAAACTAATTTTTGTGTAAAATATATAAAAAGAATTTTAGCGCAAAAGGGAGAAAAAAAGAAAAAGAGGGAAAATGAAACTTAAGCAACAATTTATGCAGAAAATAGGAAAAAAAGACAAATTAAAACAAGATTAATGAAAAGAATTTTGCTTGTGATACAAGAGACTTGTTGCTGTTAAATTACTCAGACTCTAAGTTCAGGAAACAGTCATAACTACTAATACTATTACACTATTATTGATGTTATTCACTATAAATATTACAGTTTTCACTACCAGTCAACGAAAAGAAAATCAATTTAAAATTTTATTTCGGTGAACTTCGATGGTACCAGGGAAGCTTTATTGAATAAAAAAAAAGGGTACATCTAATTAGGGGAGGACACAATTAGCCTTACCCCCTAGAAAGCAAACTATGTACAAACCAACGCAAATACAGAAGAGAACAAAAAAATGCATGCATGCAAATTACAAGAAAGAGAGCAAAAAAAAAAGGCAAAAGCAAGAGCAATAACAAAAAATATCAACGAAACTTGTATGAAGGATAACTATTTGAGTCTCTGAAAAGGATAGTTAGCAATGAAGGAGGTGCAGAATCAATTTCAATTTGATTGTCTTATACATCTACCTCCAACATTTCTAAGTAACGAGTCTCTAATTTTTAAGAGCTTTGTTACAATTTCTTTCGCGTTGATTCTCTGCTCAGGGGATTCTATAGTGCACTCCATAGCCAAATTAAAGACAAATGATACACATTGCTCTTTTGCAACAAAATGTGTGTGCTCCCGATTTAGCAAATGTACATCAACAACTTGCATAATTGAAATGGATAGCCAATCATTAACCCAATGCTTTAATGTCATTTCTCCACTAAAAATTTCGTCTGTGGGTTTCTTCGCAGTAAAAGTTTCCATTAACATAATCCCAAAGCTATAAACATCTCCATTTGTAGATACTCGTCCTTCTCTTCCATACTCTATGAATTGCAACAATTACATAGTAAGATAAATTAATAATAATAATATCCTCATCCAATGAAGATCATGAAACATAAATAACTTATTAGTAAGTTTGAAAGAAATAGAAAATATTTATATTGAACAAACCTGGTGCCATATAGCCTATTGTGGCAAGTGTTTCTGTTTGAATCATAGATTGATCTTCCCCGATTAAGAATTTTGCAATGCTAAAATCACTTAAATGAGCAACCATATTATCGTCTAACAATACATTGCTGGGCTTTAAGTCACAGTGAATTACTGGGGCTGAATAACCAAAGTGCAGATACTCCAAAGCTGATGCAACATCTATCATTATGTTCAATCTTTGAAAAATATCCAAAATGCAATTGCTGGAATACAAATACTTCTCCAAACTTCCATGAGGCATGTATTCTAATACCAATGCTTTAAACTCTTCATTAGAGCAACTGCTGATAACTTTGATAAGGTTTCGATGGCGAATGCTTTTCATCATTTCACATTCAACATCGAAACTCTTAAACACTCTTCCACATTGCAAATTGAAAACCTTCACTGCAACCTCCATCCCGTCCCCAAGTTTTGCTTTGTAAACAGAGCCAAAACCTCCTCTACCGATTAGATTGTTTTCACTAAATCCGTCTGTTGCTCGACAAAGTTCTAGGTATGAAAACATTCTCCACGTTGCCACTGGTGGCATATTAACATCATTTAGTGGCTGTTTTCCTCTCTTTCGATATCTTACGATCAATAAAATGACGATTATCATAAATACAGTACTCAATGGCAAGACAATCCCTAGGTGAAGAGCATTTTTCCTTGAACTGTAGTGGAAGCTAGCTTTGCATGGTGGGACTTGTAGATTGGGTGAACCACATAGCAGTTCATTTCCCTCAAATGATTTTGCTGAGAATTTTCCAAAAGATCCTCCTTTAGGAATTTCTCCTTCCAATCTATTGAAAGAAAGATTTAGATCTTTAAGATATGAGAGTTTCTCCATAGATATAGGAATAGCCCCAGAGAGATTATTATTAGACAAATTCAAGGATTTCAAGCTTATCATGTCACCAATTGAATTCGGAATTGAGCCTTGCAGTGTGTTATATGCTAAGAAAAGATATTGTAGATCTTTTAGCCTTCCGATTGTAGTTGGGATAACACCTGAAAAATCATTCATCGAAAAATCAATCCCTACCAAAACCTTCAACTTTTCAATCTCCAATGGGAGTGGGCCAGTCAAAACATTTGATGAAAAGTTGAGGTATAAGATGTCCTTAAGGCTCCAAAAAGTTAAGGGAATAGAATTTAGCTCATTTGAACCTAATGATAGTATCCTTAGAGAAGCCAGATTGTTGAAGCATGTAGGGATTGATCCAGAAAGCTTATTGCCGCCCAAGTCCAACTTATATAGTTCAGCCAAACCACAAATATCGTCTGGGATTGATCCTTCTAAGTTGTTTTCTTCAAGATCCAAACCTTGAAGTTTTTGTAATTTGCTAAGAGTAATTGGAATTGATCCATTCAATTTATTGCCTCCTAAATAAATAGTTGTCAAGTTGGTCAAGTTGCTGATCTCTTCGGGGATGCCACCACTAACATTACAGTAGGACATGTCAAAGTATTCCAAAGAATGAGAAAGATTACCAACAGACATCTTTGGAAGAATGCCATCTAGTGGATTATTTGATAAGCCAATAACTGTTAAAGACTTGCAATTTGACAACGAGGATAGAAAGCTCAATTCTGGTGTTGAAGATGTCAAATAATTATGAGATAATGACAGGGTTTGAAGGTTTCTTAAGCTGCCAAATGTGTTGGGAATAAAACCGGAGAATGAGTTGTATGTCAACTGTATTATAGAGAGCTTAGAAGCATTAAAGATGAAATGAGGAATTGTACCGCTGAAATCATTACCCCACAAGTAAAGATATTCAAGATTAGGAAGTCGGACGTCTGCGATGGACGAAAGACTTCCCGAGTGATAATTATCTTGAAGCCCAAGGTTTTTGAGTTTTGACACATTGAAGATTGCAGCTGGGACAGCGCCAACTAATTTGTTTTGACCAACTTGCAAAATCTCCAGATTATGGGGATTACCGATTTCACGTGGTATCTCACCTATATTTTGAAAGAATTATATTAAAATTTTTTCAGATAATAAATAATATATAAAAACAGACACACATTTACAATCAAAAGTCATTTGTACACCACATAATTACTACAAGTACTAACACAAAAGAAAAACCACTCGTGAAGAACTAAAAGGCTATACACGGTCAGTACTTCTTTAGTTTTTTCCAAACTGCTACACAAATGTTTTTCTTTTATTTTTATATATTTTTGGTAAAATATTAATAAAATTTATATGTGATTTAGGTGGTAGATAGATTGTATGGTAAATTAAAAGGAGGGTTAAGTATTAATAATACTACACATTTGGAGAAGTTATGAGAGAAACGTAATAAAATATATTTGACTGATATTTGTAAAAATAAGTAGGTAAAATATGTATGCGATTTAAGCAGGCAATAGTTGAGAGATAGATTATGTCGTTTAAACGAAAAGATCAAATTGTGTGGTAACAAGTCAAAGCCTAGTCGGTGGCCGCTGCCCAAAAAATAAAAATAAAAAATAAAAAATAAAAAAGCCCCAGCAATATTTCATTTACAGCAAGTTAAAATAAATTAATTCGGTAAAACAATTTCTTCTCAAATTTCTCCTTACTAACATGGAGATTCGATGTTATCAACATTTAGTTCATGTTTTCCAATTGAAATGCCAAACAATAAATTTATTCATGAGCAAATCAACAATTTCTAATTTTCCTACTAATCTTCACAATATTTTAAGAATCAGCATCTTTGGTTAAGGTAAAATATCACTGAGTAATGACTAAAAATTATTTAGACAAACAATTCTGTTGTGATGCAGACCTCGAAGTCTGTTGTACTAAAGATACAACTATTTAAGATTAGTAAAATTGCCAATTTCTTTTACAATGGTGCATGTTAAGAAATTATTATTAGTGATGGCATCTTTAATTATTTAAAGATAATTAGTGATCCTGTGTCAAATATATTGTGAAATTAAATTGTCACGCATACATATAATTAGTGAAGCCTACTGTCAAGAAATTAGTTTTTAGCGATAATTTCTCCAATTCAATAAGATTTCCCACTCCTGATGAATTTCTCTTGCAAAATAACATATACCTTAATTTAGGGAAGATGACATCTAGTTACTCAAATGCATACAAACACTCCCTAGGTCTGAAAATGATCATAGAAATCCATTTCTGACTATTATATCCTTTGACTTCCGTAACTAAGGAAATTTAAATCTATAGGCTTATAATAAATGCAAATAAATATTTTCAAAATATAATAAATTTAGGTATTTAAAATATACTAATATAAATGAAATTATTAGTCTTAAAGCATTTTATTGATAATGGTAAATTAGAATAAATATACACTTTTATATCATGAAATGACTATGCGTAAGTAAGATTTTTTAAATATGAGTTTAATATTAAACAGAGATAAAATGTTAACAAAGTACTAAATTTATATTTTTATTAAGTAATTTTGAATATTATTAATTCCAATATGCACATATTGTTAACTAAAATAACATAGTGCTAGAAACAACATATTTTAATATTAATTTAAATTAGTAATGTGAAATTTATATGAACATAAGAATGTATTTTGGAACTAAATTCATGTGAACATAAGAATGTAAAATTTATATGAACATAATTTAAATTAGTAATGCTAGCGTTAGTTAAGAAAAAGAAATTATCAAATATGTGATGAAAATTAAAAGCCTAAGTGTAAGTGTTCGACCGTGTAATCAAGCCCGAAGCCGAAGCTAAACTAATTGCACTGCTGGCCTAAGTCCTGTATACTGTACTCCTCTCCTTTTAACTCTTGTTGCTGTAAAATAATTTCTTCTAGCCTATTTTTCATATTTATCCGCTGAAAGCTGTTCTCGGCATTTATTTCAAAATTTTCAATTGAAATGCCTAAACATTAAATTAACTTTTCAGCAAGTCAACAATTTGCTAATTTTCTAGCTACTAACCTTTAAGATGTTCTGAATTCTAAGATTGAACATTATTCGTTAAGGTAAACTATCAGGCGATTTCTGACTAAAAAAGAATTCTAATTTTTCTACTAGCCTTCATGATATTTAAAAACGAGCATCATTTAGTTTGATAAGGTAAAATATCACAAGTGATTACTAAAATTTTATTTAGAAAGAAATTTATGTCAGGATACGTACCTTGCTATTTATTGTTGTAAAGATATAACACTTTAAGATTAGCGATATTGTCGATTTCTTTTGGTATGATGCTTGTTAAGAAATTATTTATTAGTGATGGCATCTCCAATTATTTAAAGATTATTAGTGACCCCTTGTAAAATATTTCATGAAATTGTCACACATACATATCACTAGTGAAGCATACCTGTGAAGATAATTTTTGAGAAATCCAAATTCAGTAAAGAAGAAAGATTGGCGATTTTCTCCAAGTGTTTTAATTTTTTTTAAATGCTACAAAATTTTGCATGAAAACAAATTAATTTCCAATTAAAAACGAGGTAATGTTAAATAGTGGTAACGATACATCCCTATATGAGAATTTATAATAAGAAACGTGAAATCTTTTAATTAAGAAGTGGAAGATGTCACAAATATATGTGATAAGGGAAGTTACCTGTTAAAAAGTTTTGGGACAACTGTAATATCTCCAATCTTGAAAGATTCCCCAGCTCCTGCGGAATTTCTCCTGCAAATTAAGCAAATATATAATTGCTCAAACAATTTGATCGTTCATATTTTGCAAAAAAAAAAAAAGAATTTGCTGCCTGAAGAATATCGTAATAACAATCAACTCGTCAACTATATAAGAATTAGGCTGACAAGAATAAGAATGAAACATCATTAATTTTGATCAACTTAATTGGGAACTTCAAAATGGAAGTGGCAATAGAAAATTACAAAACATATCCTTTTTATCTGCATAAATCAAAGAATGAAATGAGTGAGAGCGACATAGAGCTTCATCTCTATCTGCATAAATCATAGCATAATTAAAGAACAAGCGAATGAATACAGAAGCAAGCCCAAAAAGAGTGAAATTTCAAAATGTTTATAGTCATACCTTGGAGTTTGTTTTCTGATAACGACATCATCTCCAATTCGCCAAGATTGCCAAATTCTCGAGGAATTTCTCCTGCAAATTAATCAACGTGCGTAAACTGTACTATAGAACATTAGTCAGACTACAACTTATGGAAAAATTTTCATGAACTCCGGGATCATACCCACCTTGGAGTCTGTTATGGCCAAGATATAATTCCTTCAGTTTGGTCAAATTACCGATTTCTTCAGGTATGGTCCCCAAGAAATCATTGTATGACAAATCTAAGATTTTCAGATATGTGCAATTTGATAGAGTGGACGGTATTCGTTCATGAAACATGTTTTCGGACAAAGCGAGGAATTCAAGAAAAGGAAGATTACTGCACATATTTGCAGGAATTTCACCAGACAATGTATTGCCAGTAAAATCAAGACTTTGTAAAGAAGATTTGTTGAAGATGAATGAAGAAAAAGCGCCGGAGAGCTGATTTTCACGGAAACTAACATATGTTAGTGTATATGTGGTGAAGATGGCGGAGGGAATGGAACCAGAAAATCGGTTAAAACTGAGATCGAGTGATCGCAGAGAAGAAAGATTCCCAAGTTGAGAAGGGATGGTCCCTGTGAGATTTAAGCCTGAAATATCCAAGACTGTGACTCTATGACCATGGGCATCACAAGTGACGCCTGTCCAATTACAGACAGGAGTACCTGTGTTCCAATTTTTGGCCAAGAAATTGACTGGATCATGAGTTATGTGAGCCTTCAGGACAAGTAGAGCATCTTGATCTGTGGTACTAGTACTTGTGTTGGCTGTTTCACCTACGATAAATAAGGAAATAAGAATCAAACGATGGAGTAAGAGAAATCTGCTTACCACACTGAGAGAATCAACACTTTCCATGATATGGGAGTATTTGCACTGTAAGTGTGTGCTTAATTGGATTGGTAATGCAAGAACATTCAAAAGGGTGCTACCAACTATTTATAATGAAACGGAAATTTCTAAGAGAATAGAGGAGAAAAAGACCCTCATGCATTAAGCCAGATCTTCAGCCACCAAAAGCTTATCCTTATAATAATCCTAATGATTTCAGAACTTATTTAATAATCGGCAATTGGGAAGTAAATTTTTTAGACAATTTTTATTTATCTTTATAACCATATTTGTATTGTTATACGGATTCATTAATTTCCTATTATCAAACTTCTAGTCTCATAACTTTTATACAAATTTCTAGAAATGAATCTCATAATTCTATTACATATTTTGTTCTCGTGAGTTTGGAGCAATTTAGGCATGGTAATTTTTCTCATTGGGATGGGATCCTATGGGATCTCATTCCATTTGGGACGGGATTGGGATATATTTTTGTCCCAAAAGAAATTAAAAGAACGGGAGTGAGATATTTTTTTATCTCATTTGCATAAACGGGACAGGATTGGGATTGGCAAATCCCGTCCCGTCTCATCCCATTGCCAACCATGTTGTTTTAGTTTATTATATTATTTAGTATATTTAGGATATTTTGATATGGCTAAAGTTGGTTATTGTCCAAGTCTATAGTTTTTATAATGTAAGTCTTAATATTAATGTGCAATTAAAGCAAATAGACAATTAAAAAATATTAGTATAAAATTATATTCAAACATACATGTAGTCAAAATAAAACTATTATGTAATTTTTTACTTTATATTTATTTAATATTTTTGTTATATTGTTATATTTAGGACTATTTAGGACAATAAGATGGGACGAGAAATTTAACAAGACAGGATTAAGATAAATTTTTGTCCCAAATAAAATAAAAGGACGGAAATGGGACATTTTTTAATCTCATTTGCACATACTGGATAGGACAAGATCGATAAATCCTATTTCATCTCGTCCCATTGCCAACCCTAGAGCAAATATGGTCTAATGAGATTATATTAAGTTTTAGCATTTTCAGGCCCAAGGATAGATTATTACTTTGATCAAATAGATTAAATTACAAAGTAAATTCTACATTGTTATGAAAATTAGGAAGCGGCGTTTTTTAAAAAAAAAAAAGAAAAGAAAAAGAACTTATTTTTAATGTGATTGTGATAGTTTTTATCACAACATACAGTTCTGCTCATTCAAAAAATAAAAAATTCCAAAATTTTCTTTTCCATACTAGCATGACATATGTAAACGGTATATTCCTTGAAGACTTGAACTCAAATTTTTGGATAAATTGAAATACAATTTTTATATCGTTTTCTTTTGAATTTGAGAAAATTTTTTAGTCCTGAAAATTTTACAAACAGATTAGGTCTTCACCAAAAGCATAAAGATAAAAAAACTGGTGAAAAACAGGGAAGAACAAGACTGGTGCAAACTGCAAAGCATCAATAATATGCGGTATATTTTAATTAGTTTAAAAAGACTCGAGCAATAATTTTAAGCAAGCCATTCATCACGCCCGCACCTGATTTATCAACTAATGTAATATTCATCAATTAAACGAATTTTAACAATTTTCAAAGTACTGGCCGCGCTTAACTTGGAAAATGAAGGATTTTAACCTGACTCGGCGGATAAAATTTCATGGCTTGCAAGCGGCAAAAGTCAATGAAAGAGGAGAAAATAGAAAATGATAAGACAAAATAGGAAATGATCGTTTTTCATGTTGTAGAACACTTTTACAACGCTAATTTTGTGTCACAACTAACTTAATGTTGTTGTTCAATCATTATAGTCTCTATGGAAATAAATGTTGGAGTAAGTTTAGAAAAAATGGAGGCAAATAAGGGAAAAGAAAATAGAAAGGTTTGAGACGTGTGTCTACACTTTCCTTTAAGGTTTTATTTGCCCTCACCACACTTGGTTTGCTATAGAGTTGAATGACAAATTACCTCCAAGATACAACAAACCTTGAATACAATCTTTAGCAAATGAAAATTGTATTCTCAGAGCATATATAACTTTAATCTGTAAATCTGTATATATATAATTGTAATTCATTGTTTTCTTTAAGAAGAAGGTGTATTTTTAGTGAAAGATCACAACCATTAACCATGGCACACATTCAAAAGACCAAAACTCTTCAAAAAGACACAATTCGGTTTGAAAATTTAACTGTCTCAGGAAATAAACGGTTCGCCGATTGAAGTTATCGACTCACCGTTAGTTTCCAGTGACTTCAACATTGCCTCTGGATGTTATCGGCACACCGATAACACAAAACGGTTCACCGTTAACATACATCATGCTCTCTGGATATTATCGGCACATCGTTAACACGAAACAGTTCACCGTTAACATACAGCATGCTCTCTAGAAATTATCGGCACACCGTTAACACAACATGGTTTGCCGTTAACATACAGCAACAATTCTATTATTCAAACTTCAATATTTACAAATATTACAATCTCTTTTACAATAAAATCTTGATTCTACCCATATTAGAAGTAGATTAGAATTCTCTCTTAATCTGAACTTCTTGATTTTTTAAAAATATTATGCCACATATGTTTTAGTGCTAGCGTATGATTAAGATTTAACTACGTTTATTTTTTAATTTATTAACCACTAATCATAAAAATGAAATTTATTTTGAAAATAATCAGATTATGAGAGAATCTTAATCCACTAAAAACACCCAAAACTCTTATTAGTAGAGAAGATCATGAGAATAGAAACTTAGATGAAACAATTCCCATATCACCACATTGACATGGTTAGATTTTCAAATTTAAATTGGACAAGCACGAGACAATGATATTGGTGGCACTGCCCACTTGAAACTTTAATTTAATTAATTGGATGGTCCCATCCCTCTCTCTCACTTTTCAAAATTAAATTGAACAGTTTAACGTAATACTTTCTCAACAGCATGACAATGCTTGTTTTAAAGAAAAGTCAATGTACAGTGTCCAAATATTACATCCAAGAGAGAAAGGTTTTCTCTCCATGTAACAACAGGTGTTAAAGTGTTATCTTGTTATTCGTTTGATAATTCAAGCATTTGCAAGTGCCAGTAAGTAGTATAACAAGAGAAATTGTGTACCCTTAATTGTGTTTGCAAAAATTGTGTTTTTAAGAAAATGAAATTAGAGGCCCATTAATTAATTATGGTGCTTTTAAGGCCCAAAATTTAACTTCTTTTCCAACCCTCATAACCCCACTCAGAACTAACGAGTTGCAAAATCAATAAAAGAGAAAGACAATTGAAAAGTGACAAATGGGGTGACACTATACCCATTCATTAATGTGGTGCCTCAAAAGTCCGATTGACTTGACTGGGTTATGATATATTTTTTTAATTCTTATGGCAATGATTATTCAGATCGATAAGATCGATTTCAGAGAAAGAAATCATTGGCCCATTAATTAATTATGCCTGCTTTTGTAGCCCAAAATTAAACATTTTTTTCAACCCTTGCAAACCCCACATTAATTGTTATGGCAATAATAATTCAAATCGGTAAGATCGATGTAAGAAAAAGCAATCACTGGCCCATTAATTAATTATGCCTGCTTTTGTGGCCCAAAATTTAACATTTTTTTCAACCCTTGCAAACTCCACATTAATTGTTATGGCAATAATAATTCAAATCCGTAAGATCGATGTAAGAAAAAGTAATCAGTGGCCCATTAATTAATTATGCCTGCTTTTATGGCCCAAAATTGAACATTTTTTTCAATCCTTGCAAACCCCACATTAATTGTAATGGCAATAATAATTCAAATCGACAAGATTGATGTAACAAAAAGTAATCAGTGGCCCATTAATTAATTATGCCTGCTTTTATGGCCCAAAATAACGAGCTGCAAAATCAATGAAAGAGAACACAATCGAACAGTGACAAATGGGCTGACGCGAAACCGATTTATTAATGTGGTGAGCAACTCAGAAGTCCGATTGACTTGACTGGCTTGTGATATTCTTTCGTAATATCACATGGCAATGAAAAATGAAAATCGATGAGATCGATAAACGAATAAAGTGAGTCAGATAAGATATATAAGATACTTCCAGGAGAAGTTGTTGGAGTGTTCCACAAGTGTTTATTTGGTATTATTTATTTAGTGATAATAAGTGTTTATTTAATTTTATAAGGATTTTTAAAAAAAAAATTAGTTTTTGGTTTTTTTTTAATAGAATTTTTTAGACTTAAATAAGTTAATTTACCTCTATTAATAAAAATTCAAAATTTTAACTTTTACGAGTAGAGATTGGAGAGCTTTTCCAAGAAATATGTAATATCAAAATATCCTTAAAATACCCCCAAGGGTATAATCGAGTTGGTTGGCAGTGTAGCTGTCGCCCCTCACACTCGTGTGGACTCGGGTTCAATTCTTGAGGGTGGTAAGGGGGGTAAAAATTTATTTGGGCTTGCTCACCTCCCCTTACCTTTTAAAAAAAAAATATCCTTAAAATATTTTATTAATTACATAATACACTATTATGTATAAAACCTACATAATGAAAATTGTTGCCGTCATATAAATGTATTGTCACTACTTCACTTTTGTTCTCTCTCTCTCTTTTTATTTAATAGCTGGCACTTTAATTTTGCAAACCCTACACATACCCAACACTTAAGAGAGGCCCCCCAAGGGTGTGATCGGGTTGGTTGGTGGTATAGCTGTCACCTTTACAAAATCCGGGTTCAATTTTTAGAGATAGTAAGGAGGTCAAAATTGTATTTGGGCTTGTCCATCCCCTTACATTTTAAAATAAAAAAACACTTAGAGAAAACTCATAGTCTTAGCCAACGCTGAGGAGCATGCCACGTAATGCTTCTTACTACTTTTTCATCTTTGTCTTTATTATATAATTCAAACCTTCGTGTTACTTTTTCATCTTTGTCTTTATTATATTATTCAATATGTGGTACTGTTTCATGTTTCTTTTAAATCTGGTCTTAGTTTCCAAACGAACTCCTAACAATTATTGATTAATGCTTTAATCGACTTATGTGTGGGTGCAATTTTATAGTGGATTTCATAACTAGTTGATCATTACCTACTATATCTGTTTTCCATGTGAGTCATGCATGCAAAGAAATCACAGAACAATGTCATATTTTCTGTCGCCATGTGTCTAAATATCACCTCACCTATAACTTGATTTTAGTTATGATTTCTTTGTAAACAATTAATTGATCATGCACTTGAAACATATTTTAAACTACTAACCAATCTTTTATTATAATATTCAATATGTTTATTGCCACCACTTACTACTACTTCATCTTTCTTTTTATTATATTATTCAATATAAATTAATGTCATGCTTTCTACTCTTTTATTTTTCTTTTTATTATATTATTCATTATAAATTATTGGCATCATTTGATATTGTTTCATCTTTCTTTTTATTGTATTATTGAACAATACATGTCAATTATTATTTTATATTTGAAATTCATTTCATCTTTGTTTTATTTGTGCATCATTTTTTATATAATAATATTAGATATCCTTTGATTAGAATGGCAATTGCTACGGAAGAAAAGAGAAAAAAAAATCAAAGGCAAAAAGGGATGATGTTACCACTGATGCTTTTTTTAAGATTGGCATGAATAAAACATTAGTTGGGAATTGACCAAATGGTCAATTTAATAAGATTGGGTGAAAAAATCTTATTGCTAAGTTTTATTCAACAACTAGTAGAGATTATGAACAAAAACAATTGAAAAACAAGTGGAAATCCTAAAACAAGATTGGCAACTTTGGACAAACTTGCTAAAAAATGAAATCGCTTTAGGATGGGATCTTGTAAAATAGACAAGTACTGCTAGTGATGACTGGTGGGAGAGAAAATTAAAGGTGCAAATTTCTAACCTTTTTATTTTATAGTATAATAGAAATGACTTTGGGAGTAACTTAGACATATTTTTAACATATAATCCTTTTGTATTATTGTAGAAGATACCTGAAGCAATTAAATTTTGTTCTAAAGGCTTGAGAAATGTTGACCAACTAGAAATTTTGTTCAAAGATGTTGCTGCTATAGGGGGAGGATCATGGGCATCATCTATGGGTTTTGTACCAAATGATGGTGTTGGTGGACCATTTAATGAATATGCTGGTGAAGATAATAATATATATTTTTAGGAGAAGAATGTCAATATTGAACCAAATAATTTTGGAGGACTAGAGAATATTGAGACTGACATTGATAATGGTACTCCCATAGTATCTACACATGATAATGAAAGGAAAAGAAAATTGCCAATTCAAAAGCGAGACGGAGCTGCACTTAGATTGTCTAAACAATTAGATCGCTTATGTCAAGCAGTAGAGAGTAAACTGTCTATAGCTATAAGAAATGGTGAAAATGGTTGTAGCATTACAGAAGTAATGAATGTGTTACATAATATGCCTGAAATTGAGATAAAAAGTGAGCTGTATATGAATAGCATTAAAATTTTTCTTAAGGAGAATAGGGAGATGTTTGTTGCAATCAAGAATCGCGATGTTCAATTTGAGTGGTTGAAGTTCATGAAAGACTCTTTCTAGTTTTATTTTATGGTCAGTTCTTATTTTCAAGATTATTGTTTGTTTTAACTTATTTTATTTATGTCCTTGTATTAAGAATATTATTTTGAACTAATTGGGATATTTTTATTTTATTTGGTTTGAAGTTGTGTTAGATTTATTTTTTATTTTTTTTTCAAATAATGATAATTTTTATTATATATGTGTGTAAAGATATGAAATTCCCATAAAATGACGATGATAGTGAGCATAATTACACTGATAAAAGTGATACTGAGTACAAATTGTTACAAATGGTACAAACTGGAGTTGCATTGTATGTCAATCATTTTATTAAGCATAGTTTAAAAGAACCATATAAAATATCCCATCACTTAGGTCATTCTTTTGTATTAGAGGTGCTAAATAGATGTAAAGATAGATGTCACCAACAATTTAGAATGGAAAAGCATGTATTTATAAAATTTTGTCAAGTTTTGAGTGAATCATATGATCTTAAAAGAGGCAAGAATATATCTATAATTAAGTCAATAGCTATGTTTTTTATTACATTAGATCATGCATTTGGGAATAGAATGGTTCAAGAAAGATTTCAACATTCAAGTGAAACTATATCGAGGTGGTTTGGAATAGTGTTAGATGCTGTTTGTCATATGGTGATTGATTTTTTGAAACCATTAGAGTCATAGTTTAAAGGAATTCCCAAAAAAATTAGGAATGATGAACGATATTGGTCATATTTTAAAGGTTGTATTGGGTCAATTGATGGGACACATATACTAGTTATAGTGCCTACATTAAAGCAAATACCATATATTTGAAGAAAAGGGATTCCTACCCAAAAAGTGATGATTGCATGTGATTTTAATATGTGTTTTACATTTGCATGGACTTGATGGGAAGGCATTGCCCATGATACACGTATATTTTTAGAGATCTTACATACAGAGAATTTGCACTTTCCTCATCCACCTACAAGTTAGTTATAATCTTTTATTTATGATACATTTTTATATAAGTTTGTTTATTTTTTTTCAATTATAGAATTTCTATTTTTGCAGATAAGTATTAACTAATAGATGCTGGATATCCTCACATGATGTTATTTAGGTCCTTATAAATGTGAACGATATCATCTTTCAAATTTTTGACATGGAAGTCAATCAAGAAAAAAAAAATTAATCATGCCCACTTTTCCTTAAGATGCACAATTGAGAGGACTTTTAGTGTTTGGAAAAATAGATGGAAATTTTGTGCCAAATGCCTAGTTTCCCTTTTAGTAAGCAAGTGAAAATTGAGATTGCTTCAATGGTTCTTCATAAATTTATATGAAAACATGCCGATGATGACCAAGAATTTCAACCTTTTGATAATGATGAGAAATTACTTCCAACAAGTGAAATTGAGAATCAGAGGGAAGAGAACAATGAAGAACGAAGCAGAAGTTCATTCAATGTACGTGAAATGGACCAAGAACGCAATCAAATTACAACATTTCTCATGTTCCGTTGACATTTTAATTATATTATTAATTATCATTTTAATTTGGATAGTATTATTTGTTTGGGAGAATATATTAGTGATGCAATTTTTAATTTTGAACATTGAAGAAATGATTGAATTGATTTTTTTCTTATTAATTGATAGTTTCGATGCATTTTGTTACAAGTTATATAGTTATGAATACATATCCTTTTTGGTAATTTAATTACACAAAAGTACTTTTAGTTTTGCAGAACTAAACAGTCTGATGGTTCAAAAGAGCTTTTTTAATTGACAACCAAACACCCAATGACTTTTTGTCAAAAGCTATACCGATATAAGTTCTACTCCTATAAGCCTTTTTTGCAGTCTCCGCTGATCTACAAAACCCTAAATCTTTCACTTTCCTCGATGTCTCAATAAGACGCTGCTTCAACGCTTGAAAAAATTGAATCCTTACGAGTAGAAGCCAAGTTGAAGCCGCTGCACATGATAGGAAAAATAAACATGTTGCTTGATGATTGTTGTGGAGTAGTTGTTGTGCGGTTGAGTTGTTCGGAGTAGCAGCTGTGAATGCGTGGTACAGAGGTGTGGACCAATAGCTATAGTGTCGCGTTGGAGCACTTGATGGTGTCTACTAGCTGTGGCTGCCTTGTGTTCAGGGACAAATTGAATTAAGAAGAAAGATTGGGTTTTGCGAAGAGAAGTTTTGTCATGGTTAAGATTGTATTTACTCTTTTCTAATGCAATACCGGCTAATCATGACAACTCTCACAGGATTATTTTTTGTGGCATTTGATGTATTACAACAATAATATTATGTGGTTTAATACAATCTTAATTTTTAGCCAAACATAGGATTGTATTAACTTAATACAATACAATGTGTCAATGCTGTGTAATGCTGGGTGCCAAACACACCCTTAAGGTCTCTACCCCCCTTATCATTGTTCCTTTCTTCAATATCAATCACTGAACTAGAAAGCTTTCACCGTATTCAACTAAACTTGAGCTCGTTTCTTTGTTCTAAATTAGAAAATGAATAGCAAAAAAGACAACAATGTTTGCATATTTTTCTTAAAACATGGAAAATATCATCACAATTTGTAGTATATCATTTGCATTGGTTGAATATTTAAATTGCTTGGTGACTTTCAATTATAATCAAAATAATATTAGCTATTATTTATAGCTTTGTTGCTGCATAGAGAAGCATGACACAGGTAACCAGGCCTCAGTCTTATATATGGTTTTCGATTGAAATATTGAATTATAGATTTTATATATTCTACTCTGAAAGCTTTCTTACTTGTATTGAGCCTGCATCTTCAGAGAAGATGCCTTTATATATGATTGCTTCTAGTGCTGGAATTGATGGTTCAGTCGTTGACAAGCTACTAGAGCAGGACAATTCAGAGCTTGGATACGATCCAGCTAGAGGTTTGTTTTCCCACATTAAGAGAGAGAGAGAGACAGAGAGAGGGAGAGAGAGAGAAATGGTTTCCTATGTTGAAGTTACAAATAGAGTAGTATTTGTTCAAGTTACAAATACAATAGATGAGAGAATGATTTCATTTGTGTCTAAGCCAGGTAAATGTATAGATATGTTTAAGTGTGGAGTTGTTGATCCATTGAAACTTGTTCGATCAGAATTTGAAATCGCCGCAAGGTAATCGCAGTTAAATACTCCCTAATTTACATTTTGTTTATTCTCTAATGTGAACAAATACTATTTGTTACTTCTTATGCAGTATGATTTCGTCGAAGTTTGAAGAAATCAACCTGGTCCACGGTGGTTGAGCATTGGAATGGGATAGAAGGTCTAGCACGTAATGACATGAGATACAGTCAGAATGGGAGGCTTGTAATAACCTTTCGGACGCATAATTTTATTCACTAACATAAGACAAAGTTTAGAAATAAAAAAAGGATAGTGAGCAAGTATTTTGGCTAAAGCTAGCCTGTTAATTTCCCATGCTAGTCACAAGAAAAATATAATCAATAAAGCTTGGGACTGAAAAATAAAAATCATATGCTAGTAGCATAATTATCAATAAGTCATAACACTAAAAATACAAACATATAATTATCAGTAAGGCATAAGACTAAAAATACAAACACTTATTTTATGATTCCAATTATGTTAGAACTGTTTTACGATAGAGTATTGATAATAACCGTACAATCATAACGATAAATATTAAATTTATATTTATTTTTATAATTTAATGATTATAATTAGTGTTTTACGATAAAGCAGCTACATAATAGACACAACCTTATTTTATTACTTCTAGAATATTATCTTGCATGTAGCTTTTTTAATTAATTTTTTTTTTTTTAAGTATGAGAGGGGACGGACTTTAAATTAACTTTTTTGGCTCTACTTCAAACATAATTCAAATGGTGGCCACAGGCAAGTCAAATATAATGACTCGAAAATTACTTGGTATAGTTCGTCAAAAGCAAGCCTACGAGGACACGTGGGCTGTGCCGCACTACCCAAATTTTTTCCTTTTTCTGGTTTGAGTGTATTAAAAACATTGAATTTTGACATCAGTAGGTGTCAAACCTAAGCTCTCCCATTAGTAAAGTCCTTTGTTTTATGTAATATAACACAACGCTAAAACGTTTGTCACTGATATACTCTGGTTTATGTAAGATATATTAAAATTGACACATCGAAATTTTATAAAATATTATTATAATTCGATAAACTGTTATATTTATATTTCCATTTTTTCAAATTTAATAAATAAATATTTTTTTATTAAGTTGTTTAAATCATTACTTTAATTAATATGCAATTAATTATCTATAATGTTAAATTGATAAAAGAAATTTGTAAATAATTATTAAATAAAAGATTGAAGTGTAATTTTAGAAGTTTTGGGTTTTAATAAGAGAGAAATTTCAATTCTTCACTCTTTAGTGTGGAATCTAAATTATACATTATGATGGATATTAAATTCTAATAAAAAATAAATTCTTATACATAATGGCTAACCAAACCATAAAAATGAGAAATAAATGTACATTACTTTCTTCTCAAACCAAAGACCACCTAAGATATATGTTTAGCTTGAGGTTAAAGAGAGACGAGGTGCATTGTAATTATTATGTTCGAGGCAATCTAGAAATTTGGGGTATTCATTTAGTCCAGTGGATCAATTCTGACCAAATGAAGCCAAAATACATCGACTCGGTTTGGTTCGATTAGTCAAAACTGAATGGTTCAAGAAATGTGAATCAAATGGTTTTCAATTTTGGACCAAACTGAACCAAAATTTGATTGGTTCAATGTTAAACAAAAAAGAAAAAAAAATTAATTTATATATATGCAATAATTTTTTTATTAGTATTTTTGCATAAAAATGAATGATTAATGGTTATAATTTAATTGAACTGAAAACATTAATCAAATTTAAGTGAAAAGCATAAAAACTTGGGCTAATATAAAAGAAAAAATAGTAAATTTCATAAGACAAACCACATATAAAATCGAACCGAACTTAGGATTCAGTTTAGCTTTTAAGTTTGGTTCATAATTTTTTCAACTAATTGGATTTGGTTCGATTCAATTTTTAGGCAAAGTCGAACCGATCGTGTTTATGTCCACTCCTACTAACAATTTCTAAATTGAAATTCAGTTGATGTGCATGCTAGCTATATCACTGTAGGTGGCCCAGTAGCTTATGGATTGATTGTACTAAACAGCCTTATCATTATTTCTTTAATTCCTCTTGGCTCTTGCTAGTTGTTTGCACTCTCTAAATTCATCAGCCATTGTATCTCTTCAACCAGATTAAGTTTCTCTGTAATTGGTGAAATTTTAAAGAAATTTAAGGTGTTTTCTTAATCTTTCAGGTGATATTAAACAAAAGTATCTCCTTTGTATTTTTACTTTTAGAAAGGTTAATTATGAACGTAAAGAGATTAATGAACTTCAAGACTTCAACTTCTTGATTAAATACCGTTGACAAAGATGCTATAAGCTAAGAAGAAATGAATAAAGATGGCAGGCAAAGGCAACATGCCTACAAATGTCGTTGAGCAGGAGTGTGCAATATGTTTGATAATGCCAGGAATAAAAATAGATGAATGAATAATGGCAACTTGTGGGGCAGCCCTAGTCTAAATACTAAAAATTCAAAGCTCAGGGATTTCGAGTTGTTGGGTCCATTCCATCTTTTGTTTAGCTTATTTTCAGCGATTATGTCAAGGATTTCTAGTTGTTTCTTGCTTTACTACTAATAATTGCAATTACCATCCAAAGAAAATTTCAATAATTAATTAACTACCCCACTCAGTTTAAAATACATAAAAACTCAAAAAAATATAAGAACATATGGGAATGAGGTACTTTCTAGAGACCGGAGGGGCATGTTGGATCCCAAAATGAATTTAGGAATCTTGAAATGGCACTGTAAAAATGTCTTTAAAACATGTTGTAACTTACATTGAGGGTCCTGCTAAGTTGCCCACCTCTCATATTATTTATTTTTGCATGTTTTAGCTGGATTGTAAGGTACAACAAATGCACCCTAGAAAAATCCCTTAAACATTTCAAGGTCGAGACTCATGAAAAGTCCTTGAAGTTTGGCCCAAAATCAAAATAGTGCAAGGAAAACAGAAAAAGGGTTAATCAACAATTCCATTAGCAGTTAATAGTCCAACAACTTTTTTTCCTTTCTTAGGGACAAGATGATTAACCCTCTTATCTATTTTGAACAGTCAATCTACAAATGGAAAATATGTCCCACTTAAAATAGCTTAGCAATTACGTAAGTATTTTTTAAGGGATTTTATCGAGGGGCAACACTACCAAGGGAAATTTATAATAATAACCATAAAACTTTTATAAATTACAAAAGTAACCACACAACTTTTTTTCTATCAAAATTAGCCAAACACCACAATTTTGGACCATAGAGCCCTTGTCATTCTCACCCAAATTTTTGACTCACGGAAGCATTTCTCCCAACAAACTTCTCATCAATCGCGGGCATTGGAGAAGAACATCGGCATCCATCATTGGCGACCAATCTCAAGGGCTCACATCCAACAACATCAATCCCACAAAAATCAAGTCCAATAGTAGTGAAGACATCTAAAATCAAACATTAAAGTTCAAAGCCCTAGGTTAGAAATTTGAAATAAATGCTTTATTTTGTTCTTGTGTTGTGTTTTGTTGTGTTATGGATGTGTGTTGTTGTTGTTGTGCGATGTTGTTTTAGTGGTGGTTGTTGTGTTCGAATTCAGATGGGAGGTGGAGGGCTGTAGGAGAGGAGTGATTTTGGTGGGGTGGAGCCCGAGCCATCGTGAGAGGCTCGCGAGACAACCCGAGCCATCGAGCGGAAGGCTCGCGAGGTGGCCTGGCCTGGCCTATTGCCCGAGGCTCACGCTTAGGCTATCACGCACGAGCCTCGGTTATCGCCCCAGCCTCTCGTGAGATTCACACGATGGCCTAGGTTTTTGTGCGCGAATCTCGCGTGACAGCCTTGGCTATCACTTGAGCCTCGCGCGCAACAGGATGGCCATCATCGCACAACACACAGGCATAGGGGCTATGTTTTTGTGCGACAGAAGCCCATTGCTCAAAATTTTGTGCGACAGGTAGCCGGTGGCACAAAAACACAGCACTTGTGTTATGTCATTTTATTCTCCTCGCAAACAATGGGTGTTGTATTTTTATACGACGGGCTACTTGTCTCACAAAATTTTAAGAGACATATTCTCGTTGCACAAAAACATGGCCCTTATGCTGTGTAATTTTTTATGCCTGTCGCACACAATTACGTGCAATGGGAGCACCGCGCTCTTTGTGTTTTGGTGCAATAAGATCCTGTCGCACAAAATTTTTTGCGACGGACTATTAGTCGTACAAAAACATAGAGATTGTGTGATCGTGTTTCGATTTTGCAATTTGTGTTAATAAATTTTGTTACTTTTTTTATTATAATAAAGTTGTGAATTTTAATAATGGATAGAAATTTCATTTTGTTATAGATACATGGTAAAAAAGAGTTTGGCAAAGCGTAATTCGCTTGGCCCGAGGAAGGATCTAGGCGTGATGAAGTTAGGATTTGATGATCATTTCTTAAGCCGTATTACAGAGACATCAAAATTTAAAATAGTCGTTGAAGCTATCCGGAGTAAGTCAACAAAAAAACAATTATCGTTATTCAAGAATGATATTTTTGGGTACTTCATAAATTTGGAAAGTCATGCATTCAGTGGTGTTATAATCCACAATTTATTGCTTAGGTAAGTGGCACATAATGAAACCGATAAAGATCAGTTGTGGTTTCAAATAGGAGAGCATTTAACACATTTATTGATTGGGGAGTGGTGTTTAGTTACAGGGATCTCTAGTAGTGAAAACATCGTACTAAAAAATCTACTAGTGCATCATAAGTTACTCCATCAATATTTTGATGGTAGGTTTAAAGACTTAAAACTCAAACAATTGGATATTGCTTTTGCCAATTTGAATTTTGATGCCATGGACGACGTTGATGTCTTGAAAATCACGTTGTATTACTTTACAGATAGAGTACTAAATGGTTGAAAGGATAACAGTCAAGCTAATTTCCAATTGATGAATTACGTTGATAATATCGATCACTTTTGAAGTCTTCCATGGGGTCGTATATCATGGGAAACAGTATACAACAGTATTATGGATAATGCACTAGACAAAAAAATTGAGTAATTTAAGGTCAATGCGACAAAGATCCTTCTTATAATATTGGGAAATACAATATTTACGGCTTCAGTCATGAAGTTCAGGTGAGTTGGAAAAACAAATTTAAGTTCGTAGGTGTACTTATGTATTCACGAAGTAATTTTCTTTAACTTCGTAACTTTATTTATTGCAGGCTTGGCTTTTTGAAGTGATTGAGAGGTTGCCATCAGAGTGGGCTCTGAAAACAAGGAAGAAAATTCCCAACATATTAAAATGAAAGGCATTTTGTTATTCGAAAATCAGTTATGGGGTCGTACATTCGTATCTCAGTGACAACACTCGTATTATAAATATTATATGTAGAAAATAACCTTTAATATTATTAAGTACTATATCATTATTCGAACATAAAATTTTATCTACTCTATGGTAGGGGAATGTTATACAAATTATCGAACCAAGTACAAAGGAGAAGGCAAAAGATTATTGGGAGACTGTGGAGGATAGTGTGCCATATGTCCCAAGATGAATTTTTAAAGTAGGTATCTTTGAATACTTAATTTAAAACATCATTGAAGCTCAACACGCCTACCAATTATTTTTTATTTTTTTATATATTATGTACAGCATGAACCTACAATCAATGCGCCGTCTATTCCAATGTAAGTATAGGAGCCTCAAGAGCATATGAGTAGAACACATGAGCAGCAAAACCCACTCAAGGGCGATCCCGCTACAGCTGACGGTGACAATAGATCACATGACTCCGATAACTCACAAGAGTTAGAGGTTACATCCTCATTAACAATCATTTTCATTTCTTGTATAAACATTAATATATGTCTTTAACACAGTCTCGTTGTATTTGTGTATGTTGATAACAGTCAAGGACAAAGTCCTTTAATGACTATCTCATTCAACGGATGAACAAGATTGATCGTAACATTTTTTAGCTAAAGTCGGCATTTGAGGCAAAGCGCAAAGAACAAAGGGAGTTTAGAAAACTCGTCATGGGACTTTTTGGTTCAAACAACAAGGATACATCCAAGTCATCATATGACGATTCTCCAATTGGACGCTCGTATACATTGAGCAGCTTTATTGCATTGTATTTTGTTATTCTTTACCTTCTAATTCGACAGGCGTTTAATATGTTTATATTGACTATTTGACAGGCCCTAAATGACCATGGAGTTTATATTAATATTAATAATCGTAATGATTACAGTCCCTTGTCATTGTACAGCTTCTACGGGGACTTAAGTGATGATAGTGTCAAAATTTTCATGAAGACACCACCATGCATAAGTAAGTTCGAATGTCTATATTGGCTGTCATATATGATTAATAGTCCTTATATGATTCTGCTTTTCAAAAAAGGGAGGAACGTGAATTCTCTACCTATAATCAAAATAATGGACCATGAGATTGACGAAAGAATGAGTGTGGATATAAATTCATTTAGAGGACTAGAGGATCCAATACAATTTCATGAGTTCGATCAATGGTTTGCCGGTGAAATCATAGTGGATTGCACAATCCAACAGTCGTACAAATTTTTTCAAATACTATTAGGCCATGTTTCACTTGGATGGTTAAGGGATGAGGTAATTATTATTGGTTTTTATTTTTTCAAGTACTTTGTACTGTCTTCTATTATAAATGGACACGTTTTTTTTTTGTCTATAGCATACCCATGAGTACTTCTGGTTGATTAGTGCAAAGCAAAGACAATACCCAAATGTCTTACCTCAACGTGTCAAGCAAACAGATACCTTTTTTTGGGTAATGAGTTCAGAAAGCTTACAATAATTGATTTAGTATTATATCTCTTAATGCCTTTAGTCCTTTTAACAACTTTGATTCCATATAATATATCTACTAAGTGTTCTTGAAGCAATTATGGAACGACAGTGATTGTGATGCAAACTGATTACAATATAGCTACAACTTCAAAAGCTATATTGATAGGTGGTCGGACATCATGTCCAAATAGTTCATAGACGTCGATATGGTAAGAATTATTATATAATCTTGATATTATCTAATTTTGTTTATAATTTTCTAAAATTATGAGTTTACGTTGATTTGTGTATTCAGATATTCTTTCCTATAAATCTGGGTGGCGATCACTGGATAATAGCCCTAGTGGACCTTCGTAGAAAGAATGTGTGGATTTATAACTCGTTGGCATAATATCGGGATGACAAAACGTACGAGCACAACTTCAAGCCACTTCCAGTTGTTTTCCCTCGATGACTAGAAGATGTTAGATTCTACGACATCCGACATGAGCTATGAAGTGCCGACCCTTGAAAGCTAAAAATAATGAAAAAAGTGTCACAACAAAAGCCTGAAAGTAAGGATTATGGAGTTTTTCTGTTGGTGTTTACAATGTATTTAATATTCGGGCTTAAATTTGATTTTAGTGGTAGCCATGGACAGTACTTTAGGAAAAAGATTGTTGTTGACATATTTAATGGTGATATTGCACTTTAGGCCATTGTACTTATTTGAATATTGATGCATGTGAAATTTTTCTTTTGTAGAGACAATTAAAATAATATAATTGAAACTAAATACCTCAATAGATATAATTTTGTAATAAACAAAAAATAAACGCTCAAAACACATAAGTATTTATCATGATATAATTAGTTTCGATTTGATGTAATGAGATTCTTATGTTTCTTGCGATTATGCCTCGCTTCATTATACCGCCCATATTTTATAGTTCTCCTGTTTATATCCTCACCAATAAAGGGTATTTTGAGCTCAGGACGATGACTAGATGGTGGTGCTTCAACTGGTGGGTTAACTCTTATTGCTTGGATTTTCTCCGGAACCTCCAAATCTGCCATATAGCCAACTAGCTTGACTGGTTGTGCATAAGTCATCAATAATAATTCCTTAGTGTAAAAGTCAGAATAAAAACTTATGTAATCCACTCGTACAATTAGGCAAGCAACAATTGCATGTGCACAGACAAGCTGATCAAGTTGGAATACTCTACAGGAGAAAGTCTTGTCACGTATGTCAACTATTTCCTCCTTAATGCCACCACCCAAAACATGGAATCGAAACTGGGACACAGGACAAACAGTCATTCTTTGGGCAACAGTTCTATTGTCAGAGACTATTTCATCTGCCCATGTGAATCGACGAGTACTCATCGATTCAACCACAATTTTTCTATCATAAAACCATTGCTGCAGTATTTTTCTAAAGTGATTAGTAAGATAAGTAATCAGAAATTTTTACAGTTCTCTTATGAAAGAATTCACGTTTTTCGCAATGTTGGTGGTAAGAATATTGTACCTTTAACTGTTAAACTCAAACCTTGCCTAATTACATGTGCTTACATTAGTCTCTAAATAGTCAGCTGCACCCACGTGGAGTTGCCACAACCCCTCAAGTTATTTTTTAAATTCTTCATGTCCATACGTTTTTGCTGCGTTTATCAAAACAAGCTCAAATTCATCATATACAGCTTTGGACATATTGAATTTTGACTTTATATTACCTTTCACATGGTAAAAGCAAACTCTATGCCCAGCAGTGCAAAATACTTTCAAGACAGCTCTCTTGATGGCAGAGCATCGATTAGATATAAGCACTAACTCCGGTTTATCGTCAATCACTCTATGTAATTTCATCATAAAACATTCACAAGCATCATTATTTTCAAAATCCATGACCCCATTGGCTAACGGATACAGTTGATTGTTTCCATCTAGGCATGTTGCCACAAACATGCTTCCACGATATAGGCCTTTCAGATGAGTACCATCTACAGTAATCACTAGCCTGATGCACTACATGAAACCCTTGATAGAAGATCCAAAAGATACAAAGTAGTATAGGAAATTATCATTTCCATCCTGTTCGAGGTGAGTAATGATACCTTCTTTTACTTTAGTCAAAACGTAAGAGTACTTGGGAAGTAAATTGTAAGACTCTGTAGGATTTCCTCATACTATTTGAATACCAACTTCCTTGGCCCGATACGCCCGCTGATATGATAACTAGACATTGTATTCTTGTTGTATATCTACCCTAATGTCATTCGGAGTGTATATCCATTTTTCCTAGATAAACTTGTCTTCGATAATATGACCAACAACCTGGCTCCTTACTTGACGAACATCATCGACCAACACCTCATTACAACAAGTGTGTATATTGTCAACTCTTCTCACTAACCACGGAACATTCTGGTCATTTGAAGCTCTTGTTGCTCGAATACGCCATTTACATGATTTCGAAGAATACTAGGCCTTAAAGTGTATCGTTGTGGAACGTGTGATTTTGAAATTAAACTTACCTTTTAAGACAACTTTGCTCAATTCTAATATTAACTCATTCTTCTCAGTAAACAACTTTCCCACACCAATATCATCATAGTTACAATTTCTAACCATATCTAGAACAACCAAGTTCGAAGGTAAAACTGGAGCAAGACTTACAAGGTGGTCAACTGTTGTCCCTCTTCTCAAACGGGCCATTGAATGAATAGGTCAACTATCTCTATTATTAGTGGGAATATCATTCTGATCCTCATCTTCATCATTATTAGAAATACTGGAAAGACCGACGCCCCCAGTATGATATGAACTATTAAAATGATTATTTGTTATACTATTATATAGTTCCCTACAAACATTATTTGCTTCTGTGTTGCTGATGTCATCAATAGGATCATCATAGTTGTAGAAATCATTATTGTGGAATAGAGAGTAACGTTGCTTTAACAGTGTTGTTAGTGGTAACTCCTCTTCTTGAATATCCACTACTGTAATGCCATTGTCATTAATAGTGTTATTGTTGTCATGGAGTGGAGAGTAACGTTGCTATAAGGATAGTGTCTATGGTAATACCTCTTCTTCAATATTGGAACTAGAGACGTTTACTTTAGAAGAAGTTTTAGTTTCTACAAATATCTCACCATCTTCGTTCTGAACTCGAGGAGATGTGGTAATAAATATAGGGATGCATCCGTAATTGACCACATCAGAAACCATATGTAACACAACCTTGATAATTTTATCGTTAAATATGTCCATAGGTAGTGAACATGTATGATACATTATATTACTATACCTAAAAGTTATCTTCATCGTGATATTTCATTCATTACGATCTATCTATAAAACATCTTGCCACAAATTGATCAAACGAACAATTTTTCTGAACCAGAAAAGTTGTATTATTGCCATTTACGTACTTCATATTCCCATCTGTCAATGTCTCCCACCAACTGTTGTAACACAATTGAAGTACAACTAAATCCATTAAACTTGAAAAATATTTTAAAAAACAAATGTGGTTACACACTACAAAACATGATAAAGTGAATATATCATATATTTTACATGGATGTTGCACAAACGGTTATAATAAGTGCCCGTCACACTTAAATTGAGGAAAATTTTCTATTTAACTATAGGAAAGATCGGTGAAAAAGTTATGAGTTTTATTTGTCTTATCACAAGCTTTGAAACAGTATATTATAAGCCAAAAGTGGACACATGTAGCCGAAATTATCACCTCAAAAAATGTAGATGTCACATGTACTGTATTTTTGTGCAACAGGCTCAATTTTGTGTGACTGGCTGGGCGATAGGCCCCTGTCGAATAAAAATACAGTCTTCATACTTATGTGCGACAGACCCCTGTCGCCTATAATCTGGGTTTCGATTCTCAGTCGAGTTTTTACTATTTTCAATTTTTTTTTTATTTCTCAACTCAAATAGACGTACTTTAATAAATTACTTTACTTTATAAAAACAAATAACAACATTTACAACAAAATTTATGTCAATTTTCAACTTAAACACTAGCCTTAAAACATTAAAAATCCATATTGTGTAAGCATAAACTAACCTTTAATATGCTCTCCAATTGATGATTTAATGCTTCTGTTATGTTGAGAGTGTTGAGATTTTTTCGGGTGTTAACTGTGTTGAAATGTGTTTAAGTTAGTTTCTCGGTTTGAGTTGTGAGAATAGCATCATTTAAAAATTTTAAGAAAGTAATGAGGGCAATTTTATCAAATACTTAGATCTTTGGCTAATTATGATAGAAAAAAGTTTGAGGAGTTAATTTTAAAAAATACAAAAGCTTTTTAGCTATTTTTGTAAATTCCCCACTACCAAAGTAGTAAAGTGAATTAAGTGCCAAAACATATTTAAGGATTTTAAACTCTACCCTAATAAGTTTAAAAGGTTTCTGTATGTCCTGCAAGTTTTGAAAACTACTTTTAAATTTGACACTTAATCAACTTTTCTTTTTGAGCTATTCAAAAGTATTATACAATTAGAGGTCTACTGATATTTTTACATTAGACATCTATTAAGACCAACTACATTAATTTTATGATAGTACAAATTAAATATCAATTTTATGACAGTACAATCTAAATATCTCTACTTAAATTTTATTTGGGAGAGCACATATGAGTCCTCTTGGGGAGACTTTAATTAGCTATGAGTAAATTTCATATACAAAATTTACAAATTAAGAATGTTGGCAAAAATAAGTTAAAATCAGTGACAATTTGATAATTTAAATAAAAATTTTGTAAAAAAAAGTATTGATTTTTTTCCTGTTTTTAGCATTTTTCTTCTAATTATGTAATTTCTCATTTTATTTTTTTATAAAATTAAGTAGTTGAATATAAATGCAGTAACTTAATTGGAACCCACAATGAAATATTATAAGTGGAACTAAGAACACCTAAAAATGAATATTAATAAAATGATAGATATAAAAACTCTTGTATAAATTTATTTTATACATATTAATATTACATAAACTTATTGGCTAGATTAAATAATAAAGATAACATGTGGGCCAAATAACATCTATTATCACTCATTTAATGCTGCAGTCTTATAATGGAAATGACACGCCTAAGGAAAACGTCCTCAATTCAAATACTTTCTGTATGTAATATTGGACCTTTTTGAAGTAATTTAATTACAGCGATAGATGTGCATGAATGACATTTGTCCAAAAACCCTTTTGTCTCTATCTCTTATGCAAACCAAACAAGATTCGCTAACCAAACCAAGACTAACCAAACGAGATTTACTAACCAAATTAAGACTCATGTATTTATTGTTGTCAATATTCATTCGAACCTCTCTCATCAAAATACAGCCAGGCGGAATGTATTTCAATCTTTTCAGTAGTCTTAATTCATGTCATATTCATAATTTGAGCCTAATATAATACGAATTTTATGTTTTTTCCAAAATAAGTTTGAAAGTTTTACGTATAAATCCAAGTTTCATCAACTTCTTTTAGAATTTGGCACCCTAACTAATACTACTTTAACAGTTCCGCCCTTGAATAAAATCCCTTTAAGTACGCACGTAACCCACGGTTTTAACCGGTGCATGCCTTCCATTTGTTAATCCTTTTTACTGTTTTAAATTTAAGCGGTGCGTGTATAGTTGAAATGCTATTGTTTTAGTGAAAATTTTATTATGCTCAACAAGAATCCAACCCACTTCTCTATATAATTTTTAGATCTGGTATTTGCAAAATCAAGTCTCAAGAAGGTATGTACATATATTTAAGTAGCAATATCTTTTTGGTTCCTTCATTTATATTATCATTTTCGGTGAATTATTTTGTATGATTTGTAAGTTTTGTAAGATTTCTGCCTTGCACTATGATAATTAAAATACTAGTTTTACATTTTTGTTTCCACAAAAAAATTTGTCATACTCCACAATAATCCCTCGAATGTCTATAATTTTTAGATCCGGTATTTAATTTCTGAGATCTAACCCATTAATCTGTGATGTTTATAATTAGAAGATATGACTTGCCTCATCTATTGAATTGAAGCAGATCTATGATTGTATATATTGATTAAATAATATTTACATAAGTAATTTCTATTATATAAATATAATAAATCAAATTAAAAAATATATGCTCTTATATTGTACTGGAAAAACCTAATGTAATTTTTAAAATGTCATTTTTTAATTAAAAACCGTATAGAAAATAAAATTTCATTTTTAGACAACATTCTTCTGTTATTTTCCTATATATGAATACTGATAACAAAAAAAATTGTTTTCTTAAAAAATTGTATGTTAGTACAACAGAATGGGTTAGTACTTATCTGCACTCGACTGTTGTTGGGGATTGCAGGAGCTATTTATCGTAGCTTGGAAGAAATGAAATTGAGAGAGATTAAAGTTGATAAGCATGTTTCTGCTGATCTTGATTACAAAGAAAGAAAGATTCAGTGCAATTACTGGGGTAAAGTGATGGGCAGCTTTTACCGTCACTTAGGAGGAATTCAGGACGATGATGCCAAAAGGAAATTACTTGTCAAAATCGAGTTCAGTTCTGTGAATAGCTCAAGCTTCCATCAGTATAGAGAATGCTTCACAAGGTAATTAAAGATCACTTCTTTTAATTCCCTCATTAAAGTTGATTGTTGCTCTTGTTAGTTAGCCATATAGTTTATAATGGATTTTTTTCTCTATATATTTATAAAAATGAAACAACTAATTAAATAGGGTGCATATATTTAGATGGTGGCTAAAATGATTCTATAGATAATTAGATTACTACGAACATATTTGTAGCTAGAGGCGATGCAATGCATGATTTAATGGGCTTCATTTTTCTTTGATGCAACTATTGAAGCAACATGAAAGTACAGTCTAGATCTAGGTTTAGTGTCCAATGTGGCTTTGCCTCAAGTTGAGGTGGATTTAATAATAAGAAATGAAGATGTCTCAACTCCTTTAGTAATAAGGAGTTGTTAACGGATTGCTCTGATAGTCGATAGAGTTGAAAAATACTTCAGTCCTATACCTAACCCATTATGATTAAAGGATTATTTTTAGTACTTGTTGGAGTACATGAAGACTTGTTATCAACCAATAATAAGTGATAGAAGAGCATAAGATATAATTTTATTTTATTTTTTGTCATTTTGGCACCTGCCAAAGATAACCCAATACTTAATTAGCATTTGTTTCGTAAGAAAATTAAGAAAAAAAAATGAGAAAGAAGATGTAATTGGACTACTTCAAAGGAGGTAGATTGTTGACGCTCTTTGTACAATATGAATGAGTGAGAAAGGGAAGGAGGGACGGAGGGAGGGAGTAAGAGAGAGAGACACAGAGAGACTTTATTAGTCTACGTATTTGAAGCTCAAGTTTTTTTCTAGTGAAATATGCCATTGGTATATGGAGAAGCATTTTCATCAATTTAGATAGAAATGTAAAACTAATGCATCATCATTTCACGATCCTACCTTGTAGTTCATAATTTCGATACACTGCATATCAACATATAACATGGGTAGGACTATTTAAACCTATGAATATATTTTTTAAACTTATTTTTTAATAGAAAATTATATTATTAAAATACCCACATAAAATTAATGATCAAGAATAAATTATTATTATTATTTTTAGTAGATTTTGGGTGTGTGTGAGTGTAAGCTACAAAACCTAACAAAGAATAATGAATTTATTTTTGTTAGAATGTAAGGTGCCTCACTTGGTTAGGGTGTACGGGCTTTTTTGGTCTTTATGGAGCGAAGGAAAAGCAAGAGGATGGTGGATATGGTAAGAGATTTGAATATAGACTCGAAGAGCTCGCCAACTCGCGTTAGACTTGCAAAACAATGAGAAAGAGGTCAAAAGTGGAGCCTGGGCTAGCCGACGCTTCGGTGCTCAAGTTAAAGTTAGGTAATCTCAGGTTAGAGAGCTTGCAAGCTCTCAGCAATGGAGGCTAGAGATAGAAGAAATCTCAACTGTTTTGGTTTGTGTGTTGGTTGTATTGATAAAAATAAAACCGGAGTATTTTATAAAGCGTACCCAGGTTGCCATGCCATCTGGCTTTCTCTTACTGGTTCCTTGTTGGCATGTCAAAGATATTTTTGTCCTCTATAAATGTGACCATTTGGGTAAGTCAGGACATGTATAGAAAATAAGTTTGAGGCGCATACACGTGTTGGGTATAGAGGGTGGTCCCATGTATCTCTACTGAGACTGCTGGGGATTTGAGGCATGACAGGAGAGGATAGTTGGTCTCAACTGTCTTGGTAACAACCTTTTTAGCCTATTTACAGGTGTGATAGGTCATTGACCTATTTTTTTAGCATAATATTCCATTGTTGATTCTTTATTTTTTGATAGAGTATCATCAAATATTTTTTTGTTAGGTTTCTTTTATCACCTGACACCTTTTTTAAATACTTTTCTAACCTTTCTCCTCCTGAGAACACTTGGGGTACCCGACATAAGTCAGGATCCTTTTGATGACTTTCTTTTCGTTATAAAACTTAATATCGACATGTGGCACTTGTTACTAGGCCTTCTACTTCTTTCTCAAATAACATCCCCCTAGTTTTTTATGGCAAAAATAGTTTAGGTAAAAGAAAGTCATAAAGGAATTGTATATGACACGTAGTGATATTTGGCCTTCGTCTTAAAGAGTTAGACATAAAGGAGTACCTCACCTTCCTCTCTTTTGTTGACTATATGAATTCTCTAAGTCAGAGAATATCTTGACCCTATTCATCTTTTCTTTCTTTTCCTCTTTTTCTCTCTCTTTTTTATTTTTTACACATGGTGTTTCATGAACTTACTTGACGAAAAGTGAAGTGGGTTTAATTGTTCCCATATTAATGCTATCTCTCTCTTGTATTTTGGAATTTTAAAAAAGGTCAAGTCCTTTCAACTATTGGCTTCATGTTTTCCCATTAAGGCCACGTTCTCTATCAATTGTCTTCTTCTCTCTTACATGATTCCTTTCTTGTTTTCTTTTCCTCCATTTTTTCTATGCTTACCCATTTTTAAAATCCTTAAAATTTTCCTCAGTTTTATCTCTTTCACAGTATAAGTGGGTTTGCCCACAATCAACTACCTATTCTATAACTCCTCCTCCCTTGCCTCCTTTTCTCCTATTCTCTTTATCTTCCTTATTTTTCGTGGTTTTGTTCATCTCCCCCTTAGGCTAAAAATCCATCCTTTCCCCCGTTTGTCTTCTTTTCTCTTTCTTTTTTTTCTTTTCACTTTTCTTTTCACTTTTCTTTTTTTTTTCTTTTATTTTCTTTTTTCTGTTCTTTTTCTTTTCGATTGGCTTTTATCCTTAACAATATTTAGCAAAGATTTTCAATGGCATTACATCGGTGTTCGACTATAGGTCCAGTCAAGCTTACGGTAGTGCTAGGCGAAAATCCTGACGATGTTGCTGCGATGCTTGGCAAGTGGTTCCTGCTGGATGCAGTAGTGCCTTTCGATCTCTCTCACGTCATTTTCTTTTCCTTTTTCTCTTTTTTCTTTCTTTTTTATATGTAGCTTGTTGTGTGGGGCTATCACTGTGGTTGTTCTAATTTTCATTCTTGCTCTTGGTGATTGTAGTTACATCCATTCAGATTTGATTTCTTAGCTATTAGGATCCACTAGCTTAGTGAACTTTAGGTACCCTTTCTCTTTTGGCTTTCTTTCTCCTTTTTTGAATACATGGTTGTAGTGTTTTGACATTTCAGGTTTTATGCAAAAATCTCATTTTTCATCTTGTATTTTCCACACACATGAATTTATAGATTTTGGTGTATGTTTATTGAGGTAAATGGGTGTAATGTGACTAGAGGTTTAGGTAGGGACAATCCCTTTTCTAAGTCAATCTCTATGTGTTAGTTAGTGATGATGAAAAGTCTTTTCAGGCAGTTTTGGGAGTGGTAGCCATGTTGAAAAATCCTTCCCCTGTGTGCGCACTAGTCATGGAGCCCTAGGTTGTCCCAAACTTACCCTACCCATAGATCTTAACCTAAAGACAAATAACCAATCAAACAAAGCCACATAAAGGCTAGAGCCAAAAACCTCAAAATTAGATCACCTTTTCCAGATATATCCCTAGGTCTCCTTTTGTTTCTCCTTCCAAATCTCGTAAGCCTCACTCATTAGGCTGTAGGAGGGTTATCCCTAATGAATTAGAGAGGATTAGAGTCAAGTACAACATTCCTTCTCGCGCTCAACTTAGGGTACCCCACAACGATGAGCGTCCTAAGTGCCCTGAATCTAATACTATAGCCTTGCACCTCGATCTTTTTTGTATGGGTCTCTGTTTATCTTTCTAACCTTTTTTTAGAAAGACGTTTAGCAATATACAAATTACCCTGAGGCAGTTGTCCTTACCTGGCTGGAGGTTATTTACAGGCCTTTAAGTACTATAGTTGGAAGTATTTAGGCAGGATATTTCTTATAGGAAGTTAAAGGGACTTTATAAGTTTAAAATATCTACTAATCTATCAATTGCTTATTTTGCCACTTGGGGGGTTCACAGTAATCTGCTGAACACATATCCCATACTAAAAAAGAGTTACAGGCATGGTTCGTTTGTAGTTGATAGTGAGTGGGGTAAGGGTACCTCGGCTAATGGTGGCTATATGCAAATCTAGAATTCTTTTAATGAAGATGGTATGCATTTCTTTTCTTTTTTTTTTTTTTTAGTATTATCCTAGTTTTCCGTATAGATCTTTCATTTTATTTGGTAATCTTGTAGATATCACTTGGACCAAAGAAGCGTGCCCTATCTATAAGGTAGGAAGATAAGTAAGTGATTTTTTAGAGAGGTTTCAAGCTTTATAAAGAGACAGTGATGTGTTAAGTACGAATCGATTGATAAGAGACGGTCTAATTGATGAGCGTCTTCCATCTTTAGGTGGTGATTCAATTATCTTTTGGGTTACCCCACCATCACTTGTGCTTACTTTCAACTTTTCGGCTGACGTGCTTTCGATGCATTTTTTACTGATATTTCCTGTTTATCTTACTTGGTGATTGATAAATATGGATCCATTTAGTGGTGATTTTGATGCTTTCTTCAACCGGATGAATGACGAGTACACTAGGTACCAACCTTTCCTCAAAGAGTACTCGACCTCCCTTTGTTCTAGGCACTAGGAATAGGTCACAAGATTTCTCTCTTGGTGCTTTCAAGGGTACATAAATTACTTGTAAGAGAAAATTTGGCCTATTATTCATTGTGACTAGAGATTTGATGGAAGAAGAGCTTGAACCAGCAGCAAATAAGAAAATATCTGATTTGGCTAATTATTTTCTCCATACCCCTAATGTGTCCTTCAAATATGCCCACTGAAGTGAACAAATTGGATCTGAACGTGCGCTATACCCAAGTACTTAAAGCTTGCCATGATGTGAGTACCTCTTTTTCCTCTTCTTTCCTTATTCTCTTGCTCTTCTTTTTTCTTATCTAGTCATCTTTTTTCTATGACAGGTAGCCTTCTACCTCAACCATAGTCTTTGAGACTTTGATGGTACCTCGGGTGCACAATCAGAGGTTGAAAAATTAAGATGGAGCTCTAATACAGCTAGTCTTGTGATGAAAAGCTTGCTAAAGAGGTCAAGGCCTTGAAGGGGTGCCTTGATGATCTTTCTCGAGAGAACATCTGCATATTTAAAGATCCTGAAGAAGTAGAGGCTCGGCTTGATGAGTTATTATCTCTATAGAAAGATGTGCTCAAGAAAGCCTTTATTTATACTATGATGGAGGTTTGGATATAGACCAAAGGCTGGTGGTACCACACGTAGAGAAACAAGTGGATGAATCAGCCATCCTAAAGATGATCGAAGATAAAAGGGGGACATAGGTTTCCTAGTTGGGAGGAATGACGGAGATGACATTCCACTTTTCACATGATCTTATTTGGTTTAACTTTTGGATCATATTAGCATGATGTCTCTATAGTTCTCTCTTTTCTTTTTTTGTACTTTTTATATTATGATGTCTCTTTTTGGCATGTTCAGATAATTATCTCTCAAAAGGTTGCCTTGACAATCTTATTGCTACTCGTACTAAACTTTTATGGTATATTTAATTTAGTGTGCCATTAACTTTGCTATTTGTAACTTTATATTTGAACAATCGACCAAGTAGCTGTTATGGAGATCGTTCAGGTGCCCTAGGCACCTCATGATTTAATATGTGTGGCTATTTCTTAAGACATGCTTGCTGCATATCTTAATCAAATTATAATTAATCTCAAATAATTAATAATTAAAGCATCATCATGACACTTAAATAAGGATGACAATTTATAATTAGCATAGCAAAAAGTAGGTAAGAAATTCGGTTCTTACTTTTCCAAGGTATCTTTTGAGGGGACCTTCTTGACTTTTCTTTTGCAAGACGGTAAAAAAAATTTCTTGTTTCGTTATTAGCTTTAAGCTAACACTTAATAAAACAATATAAACAGAGGTGACTGCTTGCCTACATCTCTTCTTTTAAGCATTCAACTCTTGTGATTGCCACTCATTTTGAATTGTTTATTCTTTAGTTGGCTCAAGTAAAAGAATGGAGGTATAGGTGTATGCATACCTTAATGAAGCCTTGTGGCTCCAGGATATACTAGTTTACTCTACCCTCGAGCCTTCTACGACCCTTCCTCCTTTTAGTCAAGCTTTTGTATTTTCAAAATCATTATGAAAAGTTGCTTTTGTAATTTTTCTATATTCTTTCTACTGGCTCTAACCTTGAATAGATCATCATGATGAGGACATGTCAGGTAACCTAGTTCATTTTGCAATAAGGTGATCATATAAATGTGAAAATTGAACAACAACCATATTCCGTAATTGGAAAAGGTGAGAAATAATAAGGAGAGCAATAATAATAGAAGCACGAATCATTACATGACACTGCATCGTTATCCCAATGAGAATAAGGAATCATAGAAACCCCCACTTTAATTGATACTTAAGAAATTAAAGATTTTCTATTGATCATCTTAGGGTACTTAGGGTGCCCCTCATGGCTTGCTATATTACAAAAATATAAGGCATTAAGGGAAATAGATAAAGTAAGCAATAGAGATTAAGGCATTGTCCTCTCGCTAGTAATACTTTTATAGCACCATAGCGTTCCAAGGGTGCTTCACCAATGTTCCATCCATGTGAAGTAGCCTGTATTCACTACATACTACAGGTCTATCCACACAATATGGTTCTTCCTAGTTTGCTCCAAAAGAGTCATCAGAGGGTACCTTAATATTCTGAGTTACTCTCCTTAAGACTAGGTCTTTTCTCTTGAATAATTGGGAGCATACACTCTTATCATATGATCTGAAATGCAATGTTAGTATACTGTGGCCCTCTGCTTTACTCCTTTCTTTTCGCCACAAAGTCAGGACTAGATGCAATCAAAGAAGCATTCTCTGCTTGATCAAAGTATACAATCCTATAAAAGAGTATCTTAATCTTTGTTGAAATTGTTGTGTTAGTTCGAACAAGGGGTTTTCTCTTGTAGAAGTATTTTGAGTAGTCTAGTAGACCCAGATTACATCGGACAGAGCTCTTCTTTTTCTCTATCTTTTTATTCATGATACCCAGAGTATAATCCTTTTAATAGCTTTAACCTGGGCATTAGATTGTGGATGACCTTGAGAGACAAACTAATTGGCTAATCCCATGCTCTGAGCAAAGAACTTTGAAACCTCTCATTGTCAATTATTTCCTATTGTCACTGACTATATAGCATTAGGGATGCTATACCTGCAAACGATATTCCTCTAAATGATTTTTTTTTTTATGATAATTTAACACATATCAAACACTACCTGGACACAAATCCAATGTCTTTTACTTAAATCTTCATCAACTTTATGCCAACTATCCAATGTTGTAGGCACTATTTGTTTTACCAAGCTAACAATATAAGAAGATAATTTAATAGAATTATCACCAACAGCCTACTCGATCTCATTAAACAAAACATCCATACGTTTGCCATCAATAGATGTAACAATGTCAATCTTTACAGGACCCATTTTCCTTTTTTTCATTTTTGGAAGATATATTGAATTATGGGAATCAGAGTTAATAAACTCATTGTCTTTACGTTCATCGGTAGCAGTTATATGTTTTCCTTTTGCTCTTTTTACTGTCTCTTTAGTGGACTATATATAATCATGATTACTTGACACGACCCACCCTGAACTCTCAAGGCGAATCGGCCTAATTCTATATAATCTTTCTAACGTAATCTGATTAATTATAAATCAAGCACTCCCAAAAAGAATTTCAAAATATAATTATCTCCGAACAACCAATCTTCTCAACAAAATACCAAATTACTCAATTATTTAATACCAAATAAAATACATATGTTATCTGTAATCCCCGAAATGTAACAAATTATAATCCTAAAATATCTCAATAAATCAATCGATAACTCCTAACATCATAATGTGGCCATAATCCCGAAAATAACTATTGTTGTTGGGTTGACTATTGTACCTGCGAATCTCCTGTTGGGTGGGGGGGGTGGGAAATATAATAAAATGAAATGAGTATAAAACTCAATGAGCTCAGTGAGTGGATAGTAGTTTTTCAACATAACTTTACTCTAAAATAATTAATCATATCAAAATACCAACTCATCAAAATATCAAAAAAACTTAAATAACTTATTAAACCTAATTCATGTACTCAAATAATGATATCGCAAATATATTGTATAAATCAATGGAAATTCATAATACTTACAACATCAATACTAAATTACCGAAAACTATCACCAAACAAGTACTCAGGGAAAATAATCTCATCATATCTAGACTTCGTCGGACGGGCAATGACGTATTATCTGGGTACAATTACGCCCCGGAGCTACACAGATAGATCAGGAAAAGTCATATCATATCACATCATATTCGGACCTCAACGGACAGGCAATGATGTACTATCTGAGTATAATCACACCCCGAAGCTACACGGATAGATCGAAAAATATCATCACATATCTCATCATATATGCGCATGCATAATCTCGTCCCCAAAAGACAAAGTCGCTCGAGTACACGGCCCAAAGCCTCTGTGTGTACTCAGACGAGCCCCAAAAGCCTGTATCTCATCTGTATCATCTGTATCTCAATATCAGTATCTCTGTATTCATCAAATCACATACATATATCGTCTCATTTGTATCACTGTATCTGGAGGGGAAGGGTATTATCTAATGATTTTAAAAATGATCATTATGCTCATATTCATATACCTTTGTGAAATTCTATCTAGGCTACAAAAGAGGGGGGTGAATTAGGTTTTTAAAAATAAGCCAATAAAATTACACAATATTAAAACTAATGTGTTAATCAAAATTAAAAGCAATAAATTCAACAATGCTCAAAATTAAAAAGGATAAGGGAAGAAAAATCAAACACGTGATTTTTACGTGGTTCGGCCAACCGTGCCTACGTCCATGCCTCCAAGCTCACCGTGCTTGAGGATTCCACTAAGCAAGCCTCCAAGGCTTCAACACCACTTACACTTGACTTCAAGGTGTCAATAGACCTTTACAATCAAGAGATTATCCCCAATCTCTTAACCCAAGTGTATCCCAACACTTACAATCACTCAAAAATAAATATTCAAACTCAATCAATCTCTCACACAATATATATGATTACAAATGAAATCCCAAGTGTGAATCAATGAAATAAAACAAGTTTAAAGCTCAAGAAAGATTGTTTTTCTCAATAGCAAGCTCAATGATAATTCTTGGATATCCTTGATTTGAATTTGATTGAGCTATTTTATAGTTGGAGCTGAAAACTAGCCGTTATTGACTTTTTGAGAATAATCGGTTCACCGGTTGGTTCTAACGGTTAGCCGTTTTGACTTTTCAAATAGCCGTTGTTCTTTGTCTTTAAATAAACGGTTCACCGTTTTATGTTATCAGACCGCCGTTTATTTCCAGAAACCTGCAAAACAAACTTAGGTCTCCGTTTTTGCTAAACGGCTTAAGATTAGAAAATTATCGGTTCGCCATTAGTAATAAACGGTTCACCGTTAATTTCCAGAATGCTCTGAAACTTTTCTCTAAATAAACGGTTCGCCTTTTATAATAAACGGTTTACCGTTAATAATAAACGGTTCACCTTTTATAATAAACGATTCAAGGGTAATTTCTAGAATCTATATTTGGATAACTTTTTGTAGAAAAATGATTTTCCAACTCAAGTTAACGGTCATTAAGATTCTTTAAATATGTTTATGGTTTTAAGAAATTCATTTTAATAACTCAAACATTTTAATCAAGAACATATAAGCTTTGTTATCATCAAAATCAATATTATAAGATTAACACTCTGTACACATAAACATATAATCTCATCCGAAAATCTCATCCAAAATCACATTCGAAATCTCATCTAAAATCTCCTTCAAAATCACATTTCCTTTGTCATTTAACATCTCTTAAATATGCTTTTCTTTTCTTTAAAATATTATCATGCATATTCAAAATCGGTAACCAAATCATTAATCAAACACATTCTCGTGATAAATACCAAAACACAGATAAAATCCATTTATATAAAATCATTAAATCGAAGACTTTAAAATCAATCTCGCAAACATGCTTTGTCTTATTTGAAAATCATAATAAACTACAATGAAAATAGGTTTTGTATATTCCACTCACAGTGATGGTGTCCGAACTTGGTATCGACAACGTCCGCAGGTTGATTCTCGTTCGCAGTGTCCGAACTTGATATTGACAACATCCGCAGGTTGATTCTCATTCGCGGATCCTCCTAATTTAAGGAAATAACATCATTACTATCCATAATTGCGAATTATAACTAATATGCTTGAAACGACATTTATCCGTAATAAAATATTCTCGAATTCGTAAAATTACCAAATTACACTCGACATCAAAATTCATCAAATTATCCTTAGAATTACATATTATCAAACTATCCTCAATTCCGATTACAAAGATATCCATAAGTTTTGAATTTATAAAATTACCCCCAAAAAATGTAATATTACCAAAATGCCCTAACGACGTAAATTACTAAATTACCTTCGAAATCTCAAATTACCTAACTGTCCTGATCTAAAATTACCAAAATATCCATCAATTTTAAAATTACAGAATTACCCCTAAAGTTTATGAAATTACTGAATTACCTCTAACGGTCAACGATGACCGGAACTCAGTCAATGACGAAGAGTAGCTTAGGTCTGCTAGATCTGACCTCAGTGAGTCCAATGGTGCCGGCTGTTGAGTACTAGAAAGTGTGTATTTATAATAGAGAAAATCATCATTTTACACTCCAAGTCTCACTAACATCCCTACTTTTATGTCTTTAAGTCCCTTGTAATTTAATTATATATGTTTTATTTTAATTAAGTATTTTATGTATTTTAGGGGATGTCATGGTCATTTCACAATGAACGAGAGATCAGATGGAAAAACGGACAGTAATTTTGAACTTAGGACAGTTGAAAACCTTAGGAAGAGCATAAAAAGATAAATGATATTGTTCACAAATACGGTACTATACATGACACTGTTCACGGAACTGTTCACATATACTGTGCGCTGACGTGGCACTATACGATGAAGTGGCGTCATTTGATTGGAGAAATGATGTGGCATTGACTAATGATGTGTCACGATCCTATTGGACCAAAATGCTTATCGGCGACGTGGTAGAATCTTAGTAAACCGAAAAAATATGTGTACGTTACATACATATACACGGAATAATAGCCCTGATGATGTGTTCTATCCAAAAAGAATGTGCCACGTGGCGCAATCCTGAGCGTCCAAATTGTTTTGATCCGATGGCCATGATTTACTCATTGTATCTATAAAAAAGGGGCTCCCCCCCTTAATTTGACACTCTTAAATCTATTTTTGAGCTCCATTTTCTATAATTCCATCTCCATCTTGTATTTTTTACGTATTTTAATAAAATTCTCATTTTACTCCTAATTCAATTATGAGTAGCTAATTTCCTTTCAAGCTTGGGTTGAAGGTGAAGTCTTAACATGCTCCATGGGCTTGATTTAGTAAATTTACTTTTTTTTCCCCTTTAATTATGTGGTTGTTTTGACTTTTCGTAGACAGATAGTAATAATCTTGTCTAGATATCGGCAGGTATAACCGCCTCCCTAGGCAAGGTTATTACTATTTGGCACTAGTAGCACTTAGCACCATATCTATCGGAGTGTAGTTTATGAGGAGTGGAAATCCCCCTTCATGATTTAATTGGTACTAATAATGGATGTTGAGCCGATAGTGCATGTTGAGTACAGATCTGGAGATCCAAGCATTTCATTTTTAATAGTTTTTCCCCACTGTTTTAATTTAAATTAATACATTGCCTAAATCATTGTCATTATAAATCCAATCACCCACTTAAAAAATTAATTCTACAAGCCATTAAAATCTACCTCCTCGTGGGATCGACCCTCGTCACCGTTGATCTATTCTACAATAGATTCGTGTGCTTGCGAGTTTAATAAAATTTGCACAACAAGTTTTTGGCGCCATTGCCGGAGAGGTAAGTTATTTTAATTAGTAGAATTTTTTTATTTCTTTATTTTTTTTAGTTGTTTCCTTTTAATATTTTTTTTATTATTAAAAAAAAAGTGAATTTACGTTTTAAGGTAAGTATTTTTATTTCTTCTTTAAATTTTTGTAATTTAATTTTCATGTTATTTTTTTTAATTTGGTAAGTTCTATTGCCTATTAATTTATATTAATTTGTTTCACACATTTATTATTATTATTTTTATAGCACTTGAGTTGTTTTCATAGCAAAATTGTAACAGCGTGATAAAGTTAGTATTGTAATTTCTCCTGCTTCTTTATTGTTATTAATTTTGTTACCATTTTTTTTCTTTTTTGCATGCATCGTCGTAGGTCACAATTACCTAATCTTGAGCCTATAGACTTTGAATTAGAAAAAACACTTCGTACACACAAACACGTTGTAATTAAAAATAAAATTGAAATGGATTTGTAACCAGTACCACAAGAGAGGCCATTTAAGGACTATTTCAGTCCCTTAGCTAACTTGAGCACATCATGCATACGATACCTAAATGTAGCAGTTAGGAGTTTTGAATTAAAACCTAGTGTGCTAAATTGTCTCCCAACATTCTATGGCCTAGAAAATGAAGATTCATATAATCATCTGAATGATTTTCATGCTATATTTCAAATGTTTAAATATGAAAATTTTTCAGATGATGATGTTAAACTTAGATTATTCTCATTTTCTTTAAAGGATAGAGCTCGTTCATGGTTCAATACTTTGCCTGCTAATAGCATTACATCATGGGAACAAATGGTAATAAATTTTTTGAATAAATATTTCCCAGTGCATAAAACCAATGCTATTCGCAGGGAAATTTCAGATTTTACCCAAAGAGAAGACAAGCAGTTTTTCGAAACATGGGAACGATTCAATGGGCTACTCCTTAAGTGTCCACATCATGGGTACAAGAAATAACACAAATGCCAATACTTTTTGGAGGGATTATTGCCGCATGTGCAAGAATGGCTAATGGCAACAAGTGGAGGAGAGCTAATGTCAACAAGTGCATCAGAGATTTGGAATTTCTTCCAGCGACAAGCGGATAATTCCCAACAACGGAGTCGTTCACTCAGAAATACTAAAAGAGTTAAGGGAGTGAATGAGGTTCACATTGGCGGGTCAAGTTCAAAAATTAAATAAGTCAAAGACATAGTTGAAGGTCTTTCCCGACAAATAGCATCGTTAACAGTTACTAAATTGATGGAGCCACTTGACCAGGACTCATACTCAGATCAAGCCAAAGCCATAGATGTAATGAGAAAGCCATCAAACTACAACCCTTACTCCAACACGTATAATCCTAGATGGAGAGACCACCCTAATTTTTCATGGTCTCAAGGATTCCAAAAGAATAGACCAGCAGCTCCAGCTCCAGCTCCACCAATGCAACCAATTCCTCAAAATCCTCAAGCCTCTCAACCACCATTTAGACCATACAATAAGAACCCAAACTATTCTCAGCCTAGACCATGGGAAGATGCATTCCAGAATTTCAAGAATCTTATTCACTCCAAAATCGAGCAATAAAACCGCAACATTGATGAACTGCAAAATGAGATGAGAGCGGGTTTCAACTCACAAACCCAATCAGTTTCAAACCTTGAAAAAATGGTGGGATAACTTACTTCTTCAGTTCAAACCTTGGCAATGACTGTTGAGAAAGGAAAATTCCCAAGTCAACCAGTGCCTAATCCTAAAGGAGTGCATGAAGTAAACACCAATTCACCTCAGCAGTATGGAAAGGTCAAAGCCGTTATGACCTTGCGAAAAGGAAAAGAAGTTGACAACAAAGTGGAGATGCCGGTGACAAAAACAACTCAAATTGTACCGGTAAATACAGAAGACTTATCATCAGAGGAGAAAGAAGAAACCAACCCATGAGAATACGTTCCCAAAGCTCCATTTCCTCAGAGGTTAGATAAAGCGAAGAAGGAAAAATCCACAAGTGAGATTTTTGAAATCTTTAAATAGGTAAGTGTTAATATCTCAGAGGGAGCCAAGTGTTAGGCATCATTCTAAGAAGCCTTAAATCGTTGGGCTGTGTGTCTGACTCACCAACTGAAGAAGAGTTAGTCGTCTCAGGTATGCAAGAAAGAATAACTGAAATGTTGAACCATGATGATACTTTTATTTTCCTACCAGGAGATCTTGCAACTCTAGAGGCACCAATCACATTGGCATCTTGGGCCCATCTGAACATTCATCAGAAACCCATCAGTTTGTTAAATATCAATAATTTTTATGATGGCTTCATTGCATTTCTTAACCATGCAGTAAAAAACCATTTCATCCCTTTCACAGTGAAAAAATTTTTTATTTGTGCTCATACTGCTAATGAGTTACTTGATTTGTTACAAGCTTATAGACGAGAGCCAGATCCCAAGACCTTCATGTTGGAATGGCCAACTAATGATGGTAACAGTAGCCGTAGTAATAAGTGTAAATTAGATTTAACTCTTCGCTTGTAAATATTTTCTTTTGTGATGCGGCACCCAGGTGATGTCTTATAAACCCTATTTTCTTTCAAACATTGAGGACAATGTTCCGTTCAGGTTGGGGGGAGGGAATAGTTGACAATTGTGGAATATCTCAATCTTGGTGTAGTTTTTATTGATTTTTGTTGTAGAAACTAGTTGTGGCTAAATTTTTGAGTCAAATATGGCTGAATATGGATTGTAGTGACTCTAGAAACGTATCTTGTTATTATTAAAAAAAAAAAAAGAAAGCATTTTGTGTATTTTTTTTTATAATTAAATGACATGATAACTTTCAAATTTTAGTATTTGTATTATCTTTGGTCTTGAATTATGTTATACCATGTTTGTTACTCTACATGTTGATGTTGGAGACAAATATAAGTTGCTTGAAAGAATGCACATGTCATAATAAATTCTAAGTGAGTTTTTGAGCCTGCCATTTTTCTTGGAGAGTAACCTTTTTTGCCCATTCTTCATTCAGCTTAGCAGTTTATTGCTTTATACATTATCTTTAGATTTCCTTAATTTAAAAAAAAAAAACTAAAATGTGTGTTGCCACATCTGAAGGTCTATCTAACTAGTAGATATGGAAGAGTATTTAGAACCCTAAAAGATGACAGAAAGGCTATCTTTGGTCCGTTTAAGTCTTTCCAGCCAACCCTATTAATATATATCCATAGTTAACCCCTTTGAGCCTTAAAATAATAATAATAATAATAATAATAATAATAATAATAATAACAATAATAATAACAATAATAATAATAATAATAATAATAAAATAAAAATAAAGACTTTTTCTTCTTTGGTAACCTATTATCTTGTCCCACTCCAATGTAGAGTATCATCTTATATTTTGTATTTCCCACCACCCATTTATATTTGAAAATAGAGATAATTTTTCATTCACAAAAAAGGTGCTATAAAAAAAAGAAAAAAAATATTTATATAAATAAATAAAATAAAAAAAAAGAAAAAAAATTCAAGTGAAAAGGACCTAACAATCTCCAAAGTTCTCTATTTTTCAAACATATATTTTATTTTTTCTATTATCCTTTCTTTGTTAGCCACATCCCTAGCCTACGATACGTCCTAATAAAAGTCCTTCTTGATTTTAGGGAACTATAATCGGAATAGAAACTAGTTATATGGGTTGAAAAGATGTGGTAGTGCATATTAAAAAAAAGAAAAAAAACAAAAAAAGAAATGATGAATTTATTGGTTTGAATACTATTTTTGAATTAAAATCGTACTATTTCTAAGCTGAGGGCATATTTTTATCACCTTGGTGAGAGTGTGTGATATTACTTCTTTATTATTTTCACTCAATTTACCATTCACTAGAGTGATTATTTTTTTGTTTAACTTTTTTGTGAGAGTATCACTATTATCGGTGAGATTTTGGGGTTTGATATGTCATTCTTGAAAGTGACTCGATTACTGAAGTTGTGACAAAGTTTTCTAAACTGATTCATGTGGAGAGTTGATGTGGGGATGATATTTCTTTAGACTGTAGATAATGCTTATACTTTTGGTTGATTGTTATCATTAGTCTGATTGAATAAATAAAACTGTTTAAAAAAAAAATTCATTTTTGTTTGATTTTTGTTTTCGCTTAATTTGCTAGGGACTAGCAACAAGTTGGTTGGCGGGTGTGTTGAGTACTAGAAAGTGTATTTATAATGGACAAAATCATCATTTTACACTCCAAGTCTCACAACATCCCTACTTTTATGTCTTTAAGTCCCTTGTAATTTAATTATACATGTTTTATTTTAATTAAGTATTTTATGTATTTTATGGGATGTCATAGTCATTTCACAATGAACGAGAGAATAGACGGAAAAACGGACAATAATTTTGAACTCAGGACAGTCGAAAACCTTAGCTGGAGCATAAAAAGATAAATGGTACTGTTCACAAATACAAATCTGATCGTACATGACAATCGTTTTCACAAAGATCGTTTCCTATATCAGACAATGACATGGCATGGCACTGTATGATGATGTGGCGTCATTTTATTAGACGAATGATGTGGCATTGACTGCTTATGTTGCATTGACTGATGATGTGTCACGATTTTATTGGACCAAAATGCTTATCGGCGACGTGGTAGAATCTTAGTAAACCGAAAAAATATGTGTACGTTACATACATATACACGGAATAATAGCCCTGATGATGTGTTCTATCCAAAAAGAATGTGCCACGTGGCGCAATCCTGAGCGTCCAAATTGCTTTGATCCGATGGCCATGATTTACTCATTGTATCTATAAAAAGGGGGCTCCCCCCCTTAATTTGACACCCCTGAATCCATTTTTGAGCTCCATTTTCTGTAATTCCATCTTCATCTTGTATTTTCTAAGTATTTTAATAAAATTTTCATTTTACCCATAGTTCAATTATGAGTAGCTAATTTCCTTTCAAGCTTGGGTTGAAGGTGAAGTCTCAGCATGCTCCATGGGCTTGATTTGGTAAATTTACTTTTTCTTCCCCTTTAATTTATGTGGTTGTTTTGACTTTTCGTAAACAGATAGTAATAATCTTGTGTAGATATCGGCTGGTATAACCGCCTCCCTAGGCAAGGTTATTATTATTTGGCACGGGTAGCACTTAGCACCATATTTATTAGAGTGTGGTTCATGAGGAGTAGAAATCCCCCTTCATGATTTAATTGGTACTAATAATGAATGTTGAGCCGATGGTGCATGTTGAGTACATATCCGGAGATCCAAGCATTTCATTTTAATAGTTTATCCCCACTGCTTTAATTTAAATTAATACATTGCCTACATCATTGTCATTATAAATCCAATCACCCACTTAGAAAATTAATTCTACAAGTAATTAAAATCCACCTCCTTGTGGGATCGACACTCATCACCGTTGATCTAATCTACAATAGATTCGTGGGCTTGCGAGTTCATAAAATTTGCACAACACCGGCAGTGACCTCCCACGCGCAGCGGTGACGGCGGATCGAGCTCCCCAAAACCTTGAGCTTTTCGGTGGTCGATCAGTGGTAATCCAGCCATTTCAGGTGACGAGGTTGGTTGGAACACGATGAGGGGAAACTGAGGAACAAGATCCAAGTGGTGGATCGGCCTAAAACCTGCGAAATCAACGGCATCAAAAACTGGTTAAGCTGCGGGTTTTAAAGCTGGATCGCTGGCGTTCTGGCCGTTTTTCGGCGTCGGTGATGGCATAAATGCTTCGGTCGGCAGTCAAGCTTCATATCAATACCAAGCGTGGCCAGTGGGGTGGCCGGACGTAGGAGAAATGGCTGGGTCTTGGTCGCGGGTCACACGGGTCGGGTTAGTCAAACCGAGTCAACGAATCTTTCTCTCTCTCTCTCTCTCTCTGTCTTCTTTCTATTTTAGGAAACCAAAATGCCTCTCTCTCTAATCATTTTCCATTTATAGAAACCTTTTTTTTTTCGGGTCATATGTTACATTAAAATTAGTGTTAATAATCAAAATAGCCAAATCTAAGTTGACAATATTGAATTATAACTTACATCAATAAGTGAAGGACCCCTTCTCTTCTTTTTTGGACAGTTAGAATCAAATTCACTAAACTCAATCTCTTTAAGTTCATCTAAGATAGCTACATGTTTTCTCTTTGCTTTTTTTTTTTTTTTCTGCACGTATAGGGCACAATATAAACATAACCAAAATTAAAACAATCCAAATAGTGAATTCTAAGCTGACAATACTGAATCATGAATTACATTAAAAGGTGCAGCCAAATGAATCTTTGTAAGACCCTTTCTTTTCTTTTTCTTCTTTTTTGTACCTACTGCATTCACTTGCTTGCAAATAGAGTTGGCAAAATTTATGACATGAATAAATGAGTATGGGTGGTTGAATTTAACATAATTATTAAATAGGCCGGGTCCAGGTTGATAAGATTTTTTTTCATGTCTTATTAGGGTTAAAGTTTTTGACCCATTTACTCGATCAATGACTCGATTATATTTTCTATTTTAAAATAATTTTCTGGTTCTTGTCATGAAAACTCAAATATTAGAGATAATTTTATCTTTTATTTTTGTTTTTTGAAAGGATAAATATAAACATAGTGTTTTATTTATAAAATCTTGAGAAATTATCCACCGACCACCTGATTTTTTTCACTTTTTCAAAAATACACAAATCTTTTTTTTTTTTGCTGAATTACACCTGAAGTTATAATTTTTTTCACTTTTCCATTTCTGTCTGTTGACTGTTAAGATTCTGTTAGTTTTTTTAATAAAATGACGATTTTGCTCCCCAAATGTAAAATTACAATTTCATCATATAGCATTAATTTTAGGGGACAAAACAGACATTTTGTTAAAAAAATTAACTGAATTTTAACGGTCAGCAGACGAAAGTGGAAAAATGAAAAAAATTGTAACTTCAAGTGTAATTCAAGCAAAAAAAAAAAAGAAATTATTTATTTTTGAAAAAGTCTGAAACATTAGGTGGTTGATGGATAATTTTTCTAAAATCTTATATACATTTAGAGCTTCAATAGTATAAATGTGTAAAATATTGGTAGACATATATATTTTATAATATCGATATATAATAATATATATGTATAAATAAACAAATATAATATATATATATATATATCTATATATATAATTAAAATACTTAGAAAATACAAGATGAAGATGGAATTACAGAAAATATGGCTAAAAAATAGATTTAGGGGTCTCAAATTAGCGGGGGAGCCCTCTTTTTATAGATACAATGAGTAAATCATGGCCATCAGATTAAAACAATTTGGACGCTCATGATTGCGCCACGTGGCACATTCTTATTGGATGGAACACATCATTAGGGCTGTTATTCCGTGTATATGCATGTACCGTACGGACATTTTTTTGGTCCATTAACATACTGTCATGTCGTCGGTTAACACCACTTAAGCATTTAATCCAATAGGATCGTGACACGTAATCAGTCAACACCACATCATCAGTCAATGCCACATCATTCGTCCAATCAAATGCTGCCACATCATCGTATAGTGCCACGTCATCGTACAGTACATGTGAACAGTACCGCATGTATGAACAGTACCGTTTATCTTTTTAGGCTCCTAAGGTTTTCGACTATCCTGAGTTCAAAATTGTTGTCCGTTTTTCTATCTGATCTCTCGTTCATTGTAAAATGACCATGATGCCCCCTAGCATACATAAAATACTTAATTAAAATAAAACATACATAATTAAATCACAAGGGACTTTAAGACATAAAAGTAGGGATGTTAGTGAGACTTATGGTGTAAAATGATAATTTTCTCCATTATAAATACACACTTTCTAGCACTCAACACACCCCCCAACTAGCTTGTTGCTAGTCCCTAGCAAATTAAGAAAAAACAAAATTCAAATAAAAATAATGATGATTTTTTTTTTTAAAATAGTCGTATTTATTCAATGAGACTAATGATAATAATCAAATAAAAATATAAGCATTATCTCCAACCTAAAGAAATATCATCCACACATCAACTCTCCACATGAATTAGTCCAGAAAACTCACAGCTATAGTAATCGAGTTATTTTCAAGAGTGACATGTCAAACTCCAAAATCTTACCGGTGTAGTAATACGCTCACAAAAAAGTTAAACAAAAAAATAATCACTCCAGTGAATGGTAATTTCAGTGAAAATATTAAAGAAGTAATATCACACACTCTCACCAAGGTGACAAAAATATGCCCTCAGCTTAGAAATAGTACAATTTCAATTTAAACAAAATGCTAACCAAGCCAATGTATTCATTATTTTCTTTTCTTTTTTATTATAATATGCACTACCATATCTTTTCAGCCCATATAACTATTTTCTATTTCAGACTATAGTTCCCTAAAATCAAGAAGGACTTTTATTAGGACGTAACGTAGGCTAGGGACGTGGCTAACAAAGAAATGATAATAAGAAAAACAAAATATATGTTTGAAAAATAGAGAACTTAGGAGATTGTTAGGTGCTTTTCACTTGAATTCTTTTTTTTTCTCTTTTTTTATTTTATTTTATTTATCTATTTATATACATATATATTTATTTAATTATTTTTTTGTAGCACCTTTTTTTCATGAATGCAAAATTATCTCTATTTTCAAACATAAATGGGTGGTGGAAAATACAAAATACAATGTGATACTCCACATTTGAGTGGGACAAGATAATAGGTTACCAAAGAAAAGGTTTTTTTTTTAAGGCTCAAAGGGGTTAACTATGGATACATATTAATAAGGTTGGCTGGAAAGGCTTAAACGGACCAAAGATGGCCTTTCTGTCATCCTTTAGGGTTCTAAATAATCTTTCATATTTACTAGTTAGATGGACCTTTAGATGTAGCAACACACATTTTTTTTTTTAGAGAACATTAACTCTAAAAAAATTTAGAGATAATGTATAAAACAATAAACTGCTAAGCTGAATGAAGAATGGCAAAAAGGGTTACTCTCCAAGAAAAATGACAGGCTCTAAAACTCACTTGGAAATTATTATGACATGTGTATTCTTTCAAGCAACTTATGTTTGTTTTCAACATCAACATGTAGAGTAACAAACATGGTGTAACATAACTCAAAACCAAAGATAATACAAATACTAAAATTTGAAAGTTATCATGTCATCTAATTATAAAAGATCACACAAAATGCTTCTTTTTTAAAAAATTCTACCCCCAAACCTATTATTAGTCATGAAAATTATGCATGCAGAATGGTGAAAATGACATAGAAAAACTAATTAGTAAAAGAAGTTAGAAAAATCACACTTAAAATAACTATTAAAGCAAGAAATGTCTAAATTTTTTTTTTAATAAAAAGATGCATTTCTAGAGTCATTACACTCTATATTCAGCCATCTTCGACTCAAAAATTTATCCACAGTTAGTTTCTATAACAAAAATTAGTAAAAACTACACCGAGATTTAGATATTCCACAATTGTCAACTATTCCCTCCCCCCAACCTGAACGGAGCATTGTCCTCAATATTGGAAAGAAAATACGGTTTAGAAAATATCACCTGGGTACTACATCACAGAAGAAAATATTTACAAGCGGAGAGTTAAATTTAATTTGCACTTCTTACTACGGCTACTGTTACTATCATTAGTTGGCCATTCCAACACGAGGGTCTTGGGATCTGGCTCTGGTCTATAAGTTTGTAACAGATCAAGTAACTCATTAGTAGTATGAGCACAAATAAAGAATTTTTCGCTGTGAAATGGATGAAATGGCTTTTTATTACATGGTTAAGAAATGGGATAAAGCCATCATAAAAGTTATTAACATTTAACAAACCGATGGGTTTCTGATGAATGTTCATATGGGCCCAAGATGTTAATGTGATTAGTGCTTCTAGAGTTGCAAGATCTCTTGGTAGGAAAATAAAAGTATCAGTATGATTTAGCATTTCAGTTATTCTTTCTTGCATACCTGAGATGACTAACTCTTCTCCAGTTGGTGTGTCAGACACACAGTCCAATGGTTTTATGTTTTTTGGGATGATGCCTAACACTTGGCTCCCTCTGAGATAAGCAGCTTCTCAGACCAGTTTTGATAACCCTTGATCACCTCCTCTATATACCAAATGTAAATTTCTTTCTGCTATGCGTTGGCCAAGATTTATGACTGCCTCAATGAACTCTTTATGTTTGCCATAGTTAAATTTAGAGAGCACACAAATGTTCTTGAATTGTTTATTAGGAATAGCTGCCATTTGGATGCTTCTAAAAAATAATTTGTGAGTCTAAAAGAAAAGGATAATATATAAAGGATCTTGGTGACAATGGTTTACAGCTGTATATGAGGTAGCATGTTTGTGTCAATTAACGCGTAAAGCACATGGCTCGAGAGTCAAAAAGGAAATAGTAAAAAGAAAAAACAAACAATTATTAAAGACAAGAATGCAATTAATGAAGCAAAAATGAAATAAAACAACAGTAAAAGGATATTTACAGGTAGTTGTGATTGTGGCTCACATCTTCCTTTGCTTTTACGTTCAGAAACGGCTTGAACACCCTCTATGGGTTAAGGATATGCTTCTCATCCAGTTTTCTTATAAATTAGCAAACTGGGTCGTTTATAGTCAGATTCCTGAGACTATATCGGACACGCTCTTTCTGAAATAATGGCCATAACTGGAGAATTGCTCTTTGTACGTATCCACTGGGATGCGTTTCAAGAGATAAGAGGACATCATCCAATGATTCTTTATTCAAGCCATCCCTAATGAATTGAATCTTATCTTCCTTGTTATTAGACATCATTTTGAAAGAACAAGGATTTTTATCGCATTTCATCCTTGCACACTTATGACAATCAACATGAAGTTTTTCAGCTCTTCATTTTCTTGAGTAATTTCCTTTACCACAACTAGGCATGTATGCAATAAATTTAGGAGGCAACTCACCTACCAAATGTACTTTGGCCTCGATTAACCAACGGATGTCAGCAGGGATGTTATTTCTCATAAGCAATCGCATGCGTTCGGACCGAGCTTTATAGATTGTAAGGAGGGCATTTTGAGGAAGTGAAGGAAATCGCTTGTGAAGCTTTGCTAGAATCGCGTTTCTGTCCATACGTTCTTCTCAGAATATCAGTTATTATGAGAAACTGAAGTAACCGGCTTTGATTGTCACGGAGTACTGTTATCCGCCACTTAACCGAGGTAACAAACTAAAGAACAAAAAGAAGAAAAGAAAAGAAAAATAATAATTTCACAATCGTCCTTTTATTGAGTTTACCTCAAGTTCTATTTGGGTGTCGTAGATACTTCCTTCAATTTTTTTGAGTTGTCTTTCTAGATCTTCATCATGGGATACCAACTCTTGAGGTTGTAGCTTCCAAATACGATGTGTTTTACATAATCGTATTTGGCTTCTCAAATGAGATTGTACATATTGAAGTTGTCTGAGAATGTTCAAGAGGATCTATCTAGTTGAGGCACACATGGTTAGAAGTGATAGATTCAATAAACACACTTTCACAAAAATTTAAATCATTAAAAAGAAGAAAGAAATAAGAAAAAATCTCTTTTCAAGTTTGGTGGGTCACTCAAATCAATTTCGGTGTCCTTTTCATGTGGTTGGTATTCTAGATATGACTTTAATCTTTGACCATTAACTTTAAAAGTTATACCGTTCTTTAGATCCTTAATTTCAATTGCTCCATGTGGAAAAACAGTGTGAACTATAAATTTTATAGACTCAAGATTAGAAAATTGTGACCTACGACCAGGCATGCAAAGAAAAAAAAATAGTAAAATTAATAAAAATAAAGAAGAAGGAGAAATTATAATACTAACCTTATCACGCTGTTACAATATTGCTATGAAAACAAACTCAAGTGCTATATATAGAAAAGAAAATACGTGAAACGAATTAAAATAAATTAATAGGCGGTTAAACCTATAAATTTAACAAAATAAAAAAAAATAACATGAAAATTAAATTACTGAAATTTAAAAAAGAGAAGAAAAGAAAAAAAAATACATACTTCAAAATGAAGATTCACTTTTTTTTCTTTTTTTAATAATAAAAAAATTACAAGGAACATAAATAAATAAATAAATAAATTAAAAATTTATTCTACAAATTAAAATAACTTACCTCTCCCGCAGCGGTGCCAAAAACTTATTGTGCAAATTTTATTGAACTCGCAAGCGCACGAATCTATTGTAGAATAAATCAACGGTGACGAGTATCGATCCCACAAGGAGGTGGATTTTAATTGCTTGTAGAATTAATTTTCTAAGTGGGTGATTGGATTTATAATGACAATGATGTAGGCTATTTATTAATTTAAATTAAAGTTGTGGGAATAAACTATTAAAATGAAGTGCTTGTATCTCCGGATCTATATTCAACATGCACTATCGGCTTAACATTCATTATCAGTACCAATTAAATCATAAAGGGGGATTTTCCACTCCTCATGAACCACACTCTAATAGATATGGTGCTAAGTGCTTCCCGTGCCAAATAGTAATAACCTTGCCTAGGGAGGTAGTTATAACAGCCGATATCGAAACAAGATTATTACCACCTGTCTACAAAAAGTCAAAACATCTACATAAATTAAAGGGGAAGAAACAGTAAATTTACCAAATTAAGCCCGTGAAGCATGTTGAGACGTCACCTTCAACCCAAGTTTGAAAGGAAATTAGCTACTCATAATTGAACTAGGGGTAAAATGGGAATTTTATTAAAATACTTAGAAAATACAAGATGAAGATGGAATTACAGAAAATAGAGCTCAAAAATAGATTCAGGGGTGTCAAATTAGGAGGAAGCCCCCTTTTTATAGATACAATGAGTAAATTATGGCCATCGGATTAAAATAATTTGGACGCTCAGGATTACGCCACATGGCACATTCTTATTGGATGGAACGCATCATCAGGGCTATTATTCCATGTATATGCATGTACCGTACGCACATTTTTTCGGTCCACTAACATACTGCCAAGTCATTGGTCAACACCACATAAGCATTTAGTCCAATAGGATCGTGACACGTCATCAATCAACACAACATCATCAGTCAATGCCACATCATTCGTCCAATCAAATGCTGCCACGTCATCGTACAATGCCACGTCATTGTACAATACATGTGAACAGTACCGTATATGTGAACAGTATCACTTATCTTTTTAAGCTCCTCCTAAGGTTTTCAACTGTCCTAAGTTTAAAATTACTGTCCAGTTTTCTATCTGATCTCTCATTCATTGTGAAATGACCATGATGCCCCCTAGAATACATAAAATACTTAATTAAAATAAAACATACATACTTAAATCACAAGGGACTTTAAGACATAAAAGTAGGAATGTTAGTGAGACTTAGAGTGTAAAATGATAATTTTCTCCATTATAAATAAACACTTTCTAGCACTCAACAACCGTATCCGTATAGCAACTATAAATCAGACAATCTCTTACAAAATGTTTGGTTCTCTGGTTTAGAAAGCACATGCATGACTGCTGGTAAACATATTCCATTTTCTTCAACCTTTGGATGCAAATCAGGTATGATTCTCAATTCTTCTAAATCTTTACAAGATTTCAGTCCATCTTTTGATTTTCCTTTCAAATCTAACAATGTACTAATAATGCTATCTTGAAAATAATTTTAAAAAGTTATTATTTGAATAAATATTTACAATAAACATGATTAAAACGCCAATAAAAAAGTTTAATTAAATAGCGATTAAATGACATACCTCCCAATATGGCAAGTTAAAGAATACTGACTTCTTTTTCCATATATGCCTCATTTCCTTTTAATCTCATTTTCTTTTCCTTTTCCCTTTCCTTTTCATCTTGTCCTTTTTTCCTCAATCATTAACAAAATCTTTTATTTCATGCAATATTTCTTCACCAGTTAGTGACTTAGGCTTTTCTTTTGTTGGGTCCATTTCATTGGGTGGCCTAAGCCCAAATTACATTAGTTTGGGCAATTAAGCAATTAAAAGAAACATGAAAGTGGCAAATGAAAATTGCCATGATTTTGCCTATATAAAGAACATAAAGTGGCGGCAACCCTGGTTATTGTATGGAACAGAAGATGAGAGAAGAAAAGAAAGAGCAGTGGAAGCTAGTATAGTTTGGGGACAAGATTTTAATCTTTAATTAGGTGATTAGAAGGCGAAATTATCTTCGTTTTCTCCCAAATTTTGAGGGTAAGTTCTTAGCATCGCCCTCTACAATCCTACTGGTTTTTATTTTTATTTTATCCTCTCGTTAGCTATAATTTGAGATACCCACTTGCTAGAGAGATAGATATTAGGCTGTTACTGTAAGTCAAGGATATTGAGATTCTTAACGTTGTTAGCCTCTAGTATAATCTAGAGAAGAATTTGTGCTGTAATCCCATTAATATAGTGGAAGATTTTATCGGACTACGGTTCCGTGTTTTTTCCCACTTTGGGTTTTCACGTAAAAATTTGTCTCTTCTAGTTGGTTTATTGCTTTGGATTTTATTGGTTTATTTTTATGCCTATTTATTTGTGGTACACATCTTATTTTAATCACACAAAGAGGGAAAGAGTTTGTTTCTACTTAATTCACAGTTGCTTGTGTAAGTCTCTTTCCTAACAGAGTGGTGTCAAAGCACTAGGTTGTGTGTTTTTATTACTTGTGTGGTTGAAATGGAGGAATCCTCAGCATGCATGATTAAATTAAAATAATAGAATTATGGTATTTGGAAGTTTAAGATGGAGGATTTGTTGTATATAAAAGACTTACATGAGCTTATTCAATGCAAAGAAGCTAGACTCGTCAATTTAGATTATAAAAAATAGGCTCAACTAAACCAAAAGGACGTAGGTACTATTAGTTCATGGATTGATCAAAGTGTGTACCACCATGTTGCAAATGAATCCGAGGCTGATATTCTTTGGAGAAAATTAGAGATAATTATGAGCAGCCGACATCATAAAATAAAGCTAATTTGATGAAAAGGCTTGTTAACTTGAAGAACAAGAAGGGGCGTAGTATAACTAAACACACTAGTGAGTTTCAGGGCTTGGTTGATCAATTGACTACTATGAAAATTATTTTAGATGATGAGTTACAAGCATTGTTGTTCCTTAGTTCTTTGCCTGATAATTGCGAGACATTAGTGTTGTCAGTGAATAATTCAACATCGAACGGAAAATTAACCTTGGATATGGTTACAAATAGGCTGCGGAATGAAGAATCTAAAAGAAAAAGTGTTGAGGCAATTCCCTCTGAGTCAGATGCACTTGTTTCAGAAAAGCAAGAAAGACGGAGGAGAAGCCAAAACAGAAATTCCCGCCAATAGAACAATGATAACCCCAAAGGAAGATCTAAGTCCCAGAGAAGAAACTTAAGTGTTTTCATTATCAGAAAATCTGTCATGTTAAAACAGAGTGTAGATTGTGGAAAAGAGAATAGGCAAAAGAAAATGATGATGCTCAGACAAATGACAACGAGAACACTGCAACTATAGTTGATGGTGATATGGGTATTGTTTATGATGAAAGCTCTTTAAATCTCACTTGCCATACCAATGATTGGGTGATTGATTTGGGTGCTTCATTTTATGTTACTACATATCGTGATTATTTCACATCTTATGTTAATGGCGATTATGACAATGTTTGGATGGGAAATGATGAGGCATCCAAGATTATAGGCGTAAGAGATATTTGCTTGGAAACCAGCATTAGTTGTAAGTTGTTGCTTATAGATGTTAGACATATACTAGATATTCGCCTTAATTTGATCTCCACAGGCAAGCTTGATGATGATGGTTATACTAACCAATTTGGTAAAGGAAAATGAAAGCTCTCCAAAGGTTCCCTAATGCTAGCTAAGGGAAGGAAATTAAATGCCTTTTATGTGATAGAAGCTAAGATCAAGAAAGAAGATGTGGTTGTAGCTATAAAAGATTCTGAAATTAAGAAGTGGCATAAAAGACTAAGTCATATTGGTGAGAAATAGTTGGAAACTCTTGCCAGAAAAGGATTTCTACCCAGCTTCGAAGGTATGTCTCTTAAGACTTGTGTTCATTGCTTAGCTAGAAAGACACATAGAGTAACTTTTAAAAGTTTTTCTCCATCTAAAAAGTCGCAAATCTTTGATTTGATTCACACTAATGTTTGCGTGATGCAAAGTAGAACAATAGGGGGTGCACTTCATTTTGTGACTTTTATTAATGAATGTTCTAGAAAATTGTGGGCTTTTGCTTTGAAATCTAAAGACCAGGTGTTTGATATATTTAAGTTTTTCCATGCTTATGTTGAAAGAGGGGCAGGAAGAAAATTAAAATGTATCAGAGCAGATAATGGTGGTGAGTACAGAGGACTATTTGAGCAGTATTGCAGATCTTATAGAATTAGACTTAAGAAGGTTGTACCAAAGACCCCACAGTAGAATGGTGTTGCAGAAAGAATAAACAGAATAATTGAAGAGAGGGTCAAGTGTATGCTTTCTGATGCCCAGCTTCCTAAATCTTTTTGGGCAGAGGTTATGCGCACTGCAGTTGACTTGATTAACCTTTCCCCTTCAGCTCCATTAGATGGCGATGTACCGGAGAGAGTTTGGACTATGGAAGATGTTTCTTATAAACACTTAAGAGTGTTTAGTTATAGAGCATATGTTCATATTCCTAAAGATGAAAGATTGAAGCTTGATGATAAAGTCAAAGAATGTATTTTCTTAGGATATGGGCGTGAAGAATTTAGGTACAAATTATGGGATCTGGTGGCAAGAAAACTGATCAGAAGTAGAGATATGAAGTTTCTTAAAGATCAGATAGTTGGTGATGTAGGAAAAGTGATGAATCTAAGTCATCTCTAGAGATTCTTATAATTCCAACTTCAATTTCTCCTCTTATAGTTCATGATGATCATGGGGAGCTGAAGAGGATAATAATGATGGTCCAGCAAAATTAATTGAGCAAACACCTCCAGAACTACCAACACCACCAGTTAAGCCAGAATTGAGAAGATCTATTGGAGAATGGCGACCTTCCACTTGATATTCTCCACATAAGTATGTAATATTTACAAATGAAAGGGAGCTTGAATGTTTTAAAGAAGCAAGGTCTCATCAATATAAAAATGAGTGGGTTAAAGCAATACAAGAGGAGGTGAAATCCTTGAATGAGAACCACACTTACGACTTAATAAAGTTATCTAAGGGAAAGAGGGCATTGAAAAACAAATGAGTTTACAGGTTAAAGACTGCAAATAACTCACAACAGCGGTACAAGGCTAGATTGGTTGTGAAGGGTTTTGGCAGAAGAAAGGTGTTGATTTTGAAAAAAATAATTTCTCCTATGGTGAAAATGTCTCATATTCGAGTGGTTCTAAGATTAGAAAGCTTGAATTTAGAGATTCAACAACTCGATCTAAAAACAGCATTTCTGCACAAAGACTTAGAGGAGGAAATATACATGGAGCAACTTGAAGGGTTCAATGTTAAAGGCAAAAAGGATCTTGTGTGCAAGTTAAAGAAAAGTTTTTATAGGTTAAAACAGGCACCAAGTTAGTGGTACAAGAAATTTGATTCTTTTATGGAGAATCATGGCTGCCGCAAGACTACATATGACCACTGTGTTTTCGTGAAGACGTTTGGTGATAATGATTTTATCTTTCTTTTGCTCTATATGGATGACATGTTGATTGTTGGCCAGGATGCTAGTAATATTGACAATCTGAAGAGAGAGCTTTTAGTCTTTTGCAATGAAGGACTTGGGACAGGCGAAACAGATTTTTAGCATGAAGATTTCCCACAATAGAAAAGCTAGAAAGTTATGGTTATATTAAGAAACATATGTTGAAAGGGTTATTCAAAGATTTAACATAAGCAAGGCAAAATTTGTTTGCTCTCCACTTGCAGGCCAGTCAAGCTTACCTCTGAGCATTGTCCTACAAGTGAGAAAGAGAACCAAAAGATGAAAGAAGTTCCTTATACTTCAGCAGTTGGTAGTTTGATGTATGTTATGGTTTGTACAAGACTAGATATTGCTCATGCAATTGGTGTCGCAAGCGGGTTTCTCTCCAGTTCAGGCAAAGAGCATTGGACAACAGTAAAGTGGATTTTCATATATCTCAGAGGCATTTCCAAGGCATGTTTATATTTTGGTGGTGACAAACCTGTGTTACAAGTGTACACAGATGCAAATATGCCAGAAGACATCGATTCCAGAAAATTCCTATTAGGATATTTGCTCATCTTTGCAGAATGAGCAGTCTCGTGGTAGTTTAGACTTCAGCAATGTGTTGCTTTGTCTACCACTGAAGCAGAATATATCACAATCACTAAAGGTTGTAAAGAAACCATATGGATGAAGAATTTCCTACAATAGTTAGGTGGGAAGTAAGATAGCTAAGTTGTGCATTGCGGCAGTCAAAGTGCCATTCACTTGCCAAAGAATTCAACCTATCATTCAAAATTCAAGCATATTGATGTAAGGTATTATTAGATATGAGACGTGCTTAAGAAGAAACAATTGCAGATTGACAAGATTCACACAATAGAGAATGGATTAGATCTAATGACAAAGTCATTGCCCAAGGATAAGCTAAAAAGCTATATACCGAAAGCAGGCTTGGCGGTGCCAACATGATCTGGAGGGGGAGAATTGTTAGGTCCATCTCATTGGGTGGCCCAAGCCCAAATTGCATTAGTTTGGACAATTAAGCAATTAAAAGAAACATGAAAGTGGCAAATGAAAATTGCCATGATATTTGCCTATATAAAGAATATAAAGTGGCGTCAACCCTAGTTAGTGTACGGCACAAAAGATGAAAGAAGAAAAGAAAGAACAATGGAGTCTGTTACAGTTTGAGGACAAGATTTTAATCTTTAATTGGGTGATCATATGGCAAATTTAACTCTGTTTTCTCTTAAATTTTGAGAGTAAGTTCCTGACATTGCCCTCTACAATCCTACTGGTCTTGATTTTTATTTTATCCTCTCATTGGCTACTATTTGAGATATCTACTTGTTAGAGATATAGATATTAGGCTGTTAGTGTAAGCCAAAGATATTGAGATTCTTGATATTGTTAGCCTTTAGTATAATGTAGAGAAGAATTTGTGCTGTAATCCCATTAATATAGTAGAAGATTTTGATTAGACTACGGTCTCGTGGTTTTTCTCGATTTGGGTTTTCCACGTAAAACTCTGTGTCTCTTTTGGTTGGTTTATTACTTTGGATTTTATTGGTTTATTTTTTTGCCTATTTATTTGTGGTACACATCTTATTTTAATCACACAAAAAGGAAAAGAGTTTATTTTTGCTTAATTTACAGTTGCTTGTGTGAGTCTCTTTCCTAACATTCTTTGTTTCCTCATCTCCATCAAAGCATTTTTAAAGAAAACGAAATGAATGAGAGGGGTCAAGAAATCTTCTATGGCCCATGTATGCAAACTTTCTACTATGTGGTAACCAATAAGAACATGTATCAAAACCACATATAGGACAAGCAAATTTTCCTTTTATAGTGCATCTAGCTAGGTTAGCATATGCTGGAAAATCGTTAATCGTCTACATTAAAAAAGCTTTCAAATTAAACATGGACTTAGAGATTCTGTCATACATATTTACCCTATTATTTCATAATTCTTTCAAATCCTCTATAAGTGGCTCCAAATATACATCAATATCAATTCCAGGTTATTTTGGACCTGGAATTAATAAGGTCAACATTAAGTTTTCTTGCAACATGCACAACCATGGAGGAAGATTATACATCACTAATATCACTGGCCAACAACTATATCTAGAGCTATAATCACGAAATGGATTAAATCCATCAATTTCATGTCCAAGTCTAAGGTTTTGAGGATTTGAATCAAATTCTGGCCATTGCCTATCAATTGTTTTCCATACTGGTGAATCAACAGGATATCGCATCTTGCCATATAGACTTTGATTCTTGGCATGCCATATTAATTGCTCAGCCATTATTTTAACTTAAACATCCTCCTAATGTTGAGATAATAAAACCTTTGGTGAAAACTATCACCTATAACCCAGGAATATTCATGTCATATCATCAAGGATCAATAATAAATTATGCGGAAGCGTACCTGAATCCATAACGCTTAATTTCTCTCTAGAGTTGTGTGGTTGGCCTTCCAGGTCTACACGTTCTCCTAGAGAGTCCTTTAGTTCTCTTTGCGCTTTCTCTCTGATGATGGGATATTAGAAAGAATGGAAAGATTTCTCTTAACGTGTGACCTGGGGACCATGACCACTTATATAGACAACAGTTTCCTGCTATCACTGGTATTCCTAATTCTGCCCATCATAGAATTAGAATACTATTGGGTCTCTACACATTAAAAGCCCACATCCTATTAAATACATTAAAGCCCATAATACCATAAACCTTAACAGATCACTTTTAATTGGGCTTAACTTTATATGACAGTCTCCAACACATAATTATTCACATATAAACCTAATGTTGGATTAAAGATCCAATAATGTTGGATTAAAAAATCCAACAATCTCCCACTTGGGCTATATGTGTAACCTTATAATTATGTTTTGCTAAAATAACCATATGAGCTCAACCTTACTGTCATTACCGAAATGTATCTATAATCAATCCGGTCCATCAATTATACCAACATAGGATCAAAGCATCCTTCGTTACATCTATCGTAACTTGACCATCAATGATCACTATACCAATACAACTGAATGACATGGATCATGATGTGGATGTGTAGCATGGAAATTTCATGCAAGGTGATCTTAACATGCCTATTTCCAACTAGTCCACTTTAAACCTTATTGAGATCAAACTATACTAAAATCAGAGTATGAACAAACCAAAACATTATTTCTACAGAAAATAATCTTAAATATTCAAAAACTGAAATAACTGAGAATGTCTATATTATAAGAGCATCTAAAATCACAAACTCCCACTAAAACTGAATATCCTTAAATAACATAACACCCATACGAGCAGTGTGCTCATGAAACATCTTGGGTGGCAGTCCCTTAGTAAGTAGATACGCAATCATGAAGTTTGTGCCAATGTGCTCTATAGGCAATTGTCCACTCTGAACTCTTTCTTTAACAACTAGGAACTTGATGTCTATATACTTCGACTTCATCGAGCTACTGTTGTTATTGGAATACAGCACTGATGACTTGTTGTCACAAAATAACCTGAGTGGTCTATCAACACCATCTACTATACGCAGCACCGTGACAAAATTTCGTAGCCATATCTCATGATTGGATGCCTTATAACATGCTATGAACTCTGCTGCCATTATGGAAGAGGCTATAAGAGACTGTTTAACACTCTTCTAAGAACCAGCACCTCCTACTAAGAGATAGATGTAACTCGAAGTGGATTTCATACTATCTTAGCATCCAGCAAAATCAAAGTCAGTATACCCAACGATCTCAAGTTTATCTAACCTCCGATATGTGAGCATGTAGTCTTTTATTCTTTGCAAATATCGTAAGACCTGTTTGGCTGTTTTCCAATGGTCTACTCCTGGATTACTTAAATATCTGCCCAACATCCCAGTAACGTACGCTATATCCGGTCGCGTACAAACTTAAGCATACATCAAACTCCCTACTGCTAACGCATAAGGAATCTTCTGCATTTCTTTCTTTTCAAAGCCATTCCTAGGGCATTGATTGAGATTAAACTTGTCTCCTTTAGCCACAGGGGTATCACCTGGTTTACAATCTTACATGCCATATCTCTTGATAATTGCTTTAATATAGCTCTTTTGTGATAATCCCAGAATACCCTGAGAGCGATCTCGGTGTATCTGTATGCCTAATACAAAAGAGGTGTCACCAAGATCTTTCATCTCAAAATTCTTAGTTAGAAATCTCTTGGTGTCGTGCAATAAGCCTATATCACTACTAGCAAGCAAAATGTCATCGACATATAAAATCAGAAAAATATATTCACTCTCACAGAACTTATGGTATATACAATCATCAACCAAATTCATCTCAAAACCAAATGAGATAATCACTTGATGAAACTTGACATACCATTGTCGAGATGCTTGCTTGAGCCCATAGATGGATTTCTTAAGTTTGCAAACCATATTCTTTGGGTCTCCAGACACAAAGTTTTCTGGCTGCACCATATAGATCGTCTCATCAATGTTGCCATTGAGAAACACCGTCTTTACATCCATCTGATGTAACTCAAGATCGGAATGCGCCACTAATGTCATTATAATCCTAAAAGAGTCTTTCAAAGAAACTGGAGAGAAAGTCTCTTTATAGTCGATGCCTTCTTTCTGCGTAAAGCCTTTCGCCACAAGACGCGCCTTGTACCTCTCCACATTACCTTTAGAATCCCTTTTGGTCTTAAATATCCATTTGCAACCAATAGGTTTCGCACCTTGTGACAATGGGATAAGATCTCATACATCATTGTCTTTTATAGACTTCATCTCCTCATTCATGGCATCAATCCACTTTTGAGAGTTAGAACTTTCCATAGCTTGACAGAAATTGATTAGATCATCTTCCATCACGCCGATGTCTACCTTATGTTCTTGGAGAAATACAATGTAGTCATCTGGCAATGCATTTCTCCTTTTTCTAGTGGATCTCCTTAACGGCATAGGTTCTTGAGATGGTAGAGTTTGTTCTTCTGGAACAAGTTCTTCTATAGGGGGTTCTGCAATATTGTCTTGATTTGTTATGTCTTGAACAAAGTCAGGAATAAGACCCTGATCAATGCCAATAACACCTATGGGAATATCAACATATTCCTCTTCGAAGACAAAGTCCCTAACTGTATCTCCCCCCTCAAACTCAACATCCTCAAAGAACAGAGCATTTCCTGACTCGAAAATCGACTTAGTCGTGGGATCATAAAACTTATATCCCCTGGATCGTTTAGAGTATCCAATAAAATAGCAACTCACCGTTCTTGAGTCCTGTTTCTTCTCATGAAGCCTATAAGGTCTTGCCTCAGCTGGACATACCCAAACATGTAAGTGCTTGAGACTAGGCTTTTTACTTGTCCAAAGCTCATAAAGGGTTTTGGCAGTCGTTTTAGTTGGAACCCTATTAGGGATATACGCTGCAATCTTAAATGCTTCTCCCCAGAGTGATTCTGTTAAGGTAGAATGAGAAATCATACTCCTCACCATGTCCTTAAGCGTCGTATTTTGTCTTTCAACAACACCATTCATAGTGGGTGAACCCGGCATAGTGTACTGTGGGACGATATTGCATTCCTCTAGGAATTTCGCAAATGGTCTTGGACGTTGTTTACCTGATCCATCATATCTATCATAGTATTCACCACCACGGTCAGATTTGACGTTTTTTATTCTTTCGCCAAGTTGGTTCTCAACTTCAGCCTTAAAGTTTTTGAACATATCCAAGGATTATGCCTTTTCATGGACGAGATATATATAGCCATATCTAGAAAAATCGTCTATGAATGTCATAAAATATTGTTGACCGTTCCAAGCAGGTGTAGGGAATGGCCCATAAATGTCTGTATGTATGAGTTTTAACACATCTAAACTCCTATTAGCTTCAAATCTCCTTTTATTGGTTTGTTTCCCCTTAATGCTGTTAACACAGATGTTAAAATCTGTGAAATCTAAGGGGTCGAGAATTGTGTCTGACACAAGTCTCTCTATTCTTCGTTTTGAGATATGACCCAATCTCTTATACCATAACGCAACCGAATTCTCATTGGTTAACTTTCTCTTTAAACCTCGTGTACTTAATTGCAGGGATTCATTAAATGAAGCAATTGTATCAAGCATATAAAGATTATCATCGCCTGTCAAAGAACTAAAACCAACTAGTTTTGAATCATGAAACAAACTAAATTTTCCATTTCTAAATGAATAAAAATAACCAAATTTGTCCAAAGCGGGAATAGAAATCAAATTCTGCCTAAAAGACGAAACAACAAAAGTTTTATCGAGATCCAAATAAAATCCAGTCTTTAACAATAATCTAAATTTTCCAATTGCTTCAACTGCAACTGTCTTGCCATCACCCACATAGATGTATCTTTCACCATCACTGGGTTTTCGGCAACTCAGGCAACCCTGCATAAACACACTGATGTGAGTGGTTGCACCAGAATCTATCCACCACGTGTGTCTAGGTACCGAAGTTAAGTTAACCTCATAACAAACCAAATTAAGAAGCATACCTTTCTTAGCACGCCATGCGTGATAATTAGTGCAGTGCTTCTTCTTATGCCCCTTAGCCCCACAGAAGAAACAACCAGTACCTTCTGAATCATTTGGTTTCTTTTGAAGTGTTGTATCTGCAGCTTCCTTATCCTTCTTCATTTTCTTTCCCTTAAAGGTAGAGGCTAGATGAGCACTTTCTGTCTTATCTTTCTTCAACCTATCCTCTTCCTGAACACAATGTGATATGAGCTCATTCAGAGACCAAGTCTCTTTCTAACAATTATAGCTCACCTTAAACTGGTTAAACTGTATTGGTAAGGATATTAAAACCAAATGCACTAGCAAGTCCTTAGAGAGTTCAAGCTTAAGTGCTATTAGCTTAAAAGCAAGATGAGACATCTTTATGATATACTCCCTAATATTGCCTTTACCAGTATACCTCATTGAAATTAGGCTTGTCAAGAGCGTACCAATTTCAGCATTTTCGTTCTTGACAAACCTTTGTTCAATCTATGCAAGAAACTCCTTAGCTGTATTTGCTTTCTCAGTCATTGAGCCCCTGAATGCTTCTCGAATGGCCTTTTTCATGATCATGATACACATGCAATTTGATCTCTCCCACCTTTCCATTTTCCTTTTATCATCAGGGGTACTATCATCTGTAAAAGGTGGGGGAGAATCAACCCTTAACGCAAGATCAAGATCCATGACTGCAAGAACTATTAATAGATTCTCGTGCCACGACTTGAAGTTAGAGCCATTTAGCATAGGAATTGAATTGATGTTGGCAATAATATTAGCAACTGACATAACTCAATCCAGAACAAGCAAAACAAGCTTATATTAGTCTTAAAACAAAAATAAATTCAAATGAAGGTAAAACCATCTCAAGATATCGGGCACTCCATTAATATTCTATATTTGGACAAAATATTAACTTGTAAGTAATATCTTGGTGCAGTAATCAAACACTGATAATAAGAACATGTTAAACAATAAATCTTCCTTTGGGCTGATTTATTGTTCACATGTAAAATTGAATATTCATCAAGTGTTTATTACCACAAGTGCATATATAATTCTATTAAATATGGATTTTCCTTTGGGTGGATCAATATTTATAGAAATTACATGTACAAAACCATTTGTATTATAAAATAAATTAATTTTCACAAGAGAGGTTACTTTGGTGATATGTTGCTTCAATTAATTCATCTCAAAATACATATAAACCAACCAATATTTGAATTTAAAAATTATCAAAAAATAACCCCAAAAAAAATTTTTTTTTGTCAAAGTCCTGTCAACAGTCAAAGTCAAAGTTTGATCGATCAACGGTCAATAGTTGATCGGTCAAACTTTGACCGATTCAAAACTGTTGACCGATTGTAAACTGGACCAGTTCGGGTCAGTTGAATTGACCGGTCCAGATTGGCCCCAAATCAAAAGCTGAAAACCTAATTTTTTTTTATTTGGCAGCGGCCATAGCCACAGTGCCTCATTCTTCATGCGACGGCTATGGCCACCGCTTGAATGCCCTGCCGCAGCCACCAGGCTGCGGCTTCCTACTGGAGCGGTTGAAAAGCCGTTACCTCCCCCTCGCTTTTTTTTTTTGGGGTTTCCCCTTTCTTGATGCAGCGACTTTTGCTGCCACACCAACTTGATCAGCCACGGCCTGATGGCCGTGGTTTCCTTGATGGCGTGGCCAAACGACCCCGCCTTTTACCGAACACCAACAGTAGCTTTGCAGCCGCTGGCTTTATACTTTGAAACCAATTTTGTTGTGTTTTTTTTTTCTTAATTCTGAATTTCTTTAATTTATCCTTAAACTTAATAATTTTAATTATTCTTGTATTATTAGTTTAAGAACACCAAATTTCCAATCATAAAATAAAAAATAATTTTGATTCTCAACGATTCAACATGAATTGCTCTAATACCACTTGTTGAGATAACGAAACCTTTGGTGAAAACTATCACCTATAACTCAGGAATATTCATGTCATATCATCAAGGATCAATAATAAATTATGCGGAAGTGTACCTGAATCCATAACGCTTAATTCCTCTCTAAAGTTGTGTGGTTGGCCTTCCAGGTCTACACGTTCTCCTAGAGAGTCATTTAGTTCTCTCTGATGATGGGATATTAGAAAGAATGGAAAGATTTCTCTTAACGTGTGACCTGGGGACCATGACCACTTATATAGACAACAGTTTCCTGTTGTCACTGGGTATTTCTAATTCTGCCCATCATAGAATTAGAATACTATTGGGTCTCTACAAATTAAAAGCCCACATCCTATTAAATACATTAAAGCCCATAATACCATAAATCTTAACAGATCATTTTTAATTGGACTTAACCTTATATGACAGTCTGCAACAAATAATTATTCACATATAAACCCAATGTTGGATTAAAGATCCAACAATGCTGGATTAAAAAATCCAACACCTAAATCTAGGAATAATTAGAAAATCATGCAACAAATGTAAACATCCTCCTAAATCTAGGAATAATTAGAAAATCGTGCAACAAATGTAAACATCCTCCTAAATCTAGGAATAATTGGAAAATAGCGCAACACCTTCATTGGAATACCTTTTTTAATCTTATTAGTGCGTTCATTAACCTTCTATCTAGAAGCACCACATTTTGGACATGTATCCATATCTTTTTTCTCTTTTCTAAACAAACAGCAATCATTAAGGATTTTGAAGTAACCTTGATTATTTGATTACAATATACTTGATTTAATTTTTTTATAACACCAGGTCATGTTAAAACCTTGGAAGATTCTGATAAGAAGCTGAGGCGCACCAATCGATCACCTAAGTCTAACAGCAGATTGAAGGAATATGTATGGACACATGCAGCTCAACGTCCACGCCATGCAACACATGCATGAGTTGTGTAAGGCATGAGATTATTGAATATTTGATGTTTTGGGAGCTGACCTTTTCAAAAGTCATTGCTGATTTAGAGAGGATCTCACGCATGGGTTGATTTTTTTATCTTTGATTTGATATTTAATAATAATAAGTTATATTAACAATTTGATCTTGTAAGCTTTGATTAAGCCGAATTACATGGCTACAAAGCATAGGAATTAGTTTTGTATTAGAACTATAAAAATAGTCATCAGTGAATAAGAAAGGGGAGAAAACTTTTATCCAAATATTAGTAGCAATTGTGGTAGTTCTCGCCCTAAGAAGAACAAATTATTTACTTGTTATCTTTACTAATTCTGATTGGGACCTATTAGTGGTATCAGAGCTAGGTTAGGATGACAACCAACAAGGAACGCATTGAACGGGTGGAAGCAGAGCTCGGAGAGATGCAAGATAAGATGCAAAGCATGGAATTGGGAATTAATGACAAGTTGGCTCACATTGAGGAAACCTTGAGCAAACTTACAGATTCATTCAACACGTCCAAAGACACAATAGGCATCAACAACAACACGGCAATATCACGACCGAGCCGAGAAGACATTGATGGTAGACGGCAACAATTTCAATCAAAAGTGGCAAAACTAGAGTTTCCACGCTTTTTCGGCGACGACCCCACCGAGTGGTTCAACCGTGTCAATCAGTTCTTCGAATATCAAGGGTCAACAGAAGATCAGAAAGTTGTCTTGGCTTCATTCCACTTAGAGGGAGAAGCTAACCAATGGTGGCAGTGGCTTAGGAGGTCTTATCAAGAGGAAGGACGAGTCTTGACATGGGAAATCTTCGTGGAAGAGCTTTGGGCAAGGTTTGGGCCAATAGACTGCGAGGACTTTGACGAGGCGCTATCAAGGGTCAGCTCCCAAAACATCAAATATTCAATAATCTCATGCCTTACACAACTCACGCATGTGTTGCATGGCGTGGACGTTGAGCTGCATGTGTCCATACATATTCCTTCAATCTGCTGTTAGACTTAGGTGATCGATTGGTGCGCCTTAGCTTCTTATCAGATTCACCCATGTTTTATCCATTTTGAGTTCATTTGTTAATATATAACCAGCTACTACAATTTAAAAGAATAAAATAATAAGCACTAAACAATATGTAGCAAATAAATTACAAAATTCAGCCAAATAAGTACCAAAATCACATCACAAACATATATTTAATTTTAACTCCAACTAAAAATGTATAACGAGGAGATGACAAGAAATCAAGTACTCGAATGAACACATGCAGATGAAAATGTAGCCAAAATTTAAATGAATAAACTCAAAGATTAAGCAATTACCAGATCAGTAAAGCCGAAGACGGCTTTTGTTTTAATGCCGAAACTGAAATTACTTGAAATCTTAAGAAATTGAGAAAATAAACCTAATCAAAACATGCACCTAAAAGTTTAACCAAATTAAAAGGAAGAAAATAAGAGCTCGAGAAGTTACCAGAGAGTGAAGCCGAAGACAATTTTGGTTTCTCTCAAATCAACATGCAAACTGAAATTACTTGAAATTGTAAGAAACTGAGGAAAAATTGCCTAATAAACACATATAGCTAAGATAATGAAGAAAACTTGAAAGAAATTCCAGCGATTATTACAATTTCAGCAATAAGATTTTGTTGGTCTAAACAATCCTTGTAACATGTTCCTGGTTCTGTTAAATGAAAATGAATCTAATATTTTAATCGAAAGAGTGTTATGAAGATTGTTAATGAAGAATGAGAGTGAAGCTCGAGAGTTTTTTTTTTTGAAATTGAAGATCGTGAGTTTGTATTCCTTTTTATTTATTTATTTATTTGGAAGTGAACCCAAGATCGTGAGTTTAGCGCAAGTTTGTTTTAAGTGGTTAAAAAAAATGCCTTTAGCAAAAAGTAAATGTTATTTTTAATTGGAGGGTGCAAGGAATAAAGCCAAGGTGACATGTAACAAATAACTTCTCAAGTGTTTTAAAATCTAACACTACAATTGATCAAAATTAATAATTTATAACAGCGATTTCAAACTAAAACGCTGTCTATACTATTTACTATAGCGTTTTTTTATGAAACGCCGTATATAAGATGCTGTAAATACATGAAATTCTTGTAGTGCTGTGATGTGATTTTACCACGGCAGCACTTGCCTTAACAACTGTTATTCAAGGATGCCATATGATATATACATGTTTATCATTTATAATCAAATGTTGTTGTAACTATCGTGCTTTCTTTTGAAATTTGGATGCTACGTTTTATTATTCGTTTCTCAGGAATTTGATTACTTTGTTGATTGCTGTCTTCTCCATTTTTAAGCTTCCTTCTAGTAGCTTACCTGTATCAATGTTTTTACTGGTTTTGCAGACTCAACTTCTAAAGGCATAATATATGTATAAATATATAAACTAGTCATGTCTATGGATTGCTGGCGGATAAATTGGACACAAATTTTTGCACTCTACGAAGAACAATGTGAATGACTCATTAATGTTTCTCCCTTTCACTACCTAATTAGATCTGTAATTTTATTTAATCACCCATTTCATCTCCAACCTTGAAATTTTAACATTTAAATTTGACCGATTTAACAAAAGACTTTGGTTAATATAATTTGTTTCCTTATTTTTAAACCCCCTACACCAACATTTTACTTTAAAATTCTCCATAGCCTTAGCTTCTTCAAATTACAACACTTCTTCAAAATAGAATTTCAAAAAATTATGGAGGAGAATAAGATCAAGGTGTTCACAATGAAAATCATGTTACAGACGTCTGAGATCAGAGCTTTCTCGCTCGAGAATGTTTTTTTTTTTTCATCGTTTTGGTGTTTCTAATGGATAAATAATATAGCCACAAATTCTATATAATTTACTATGTGTAAATTTATGAGCCATTATTCCATTGATTAGATAAGAATACTTTATGACCACCATAAATTATTTTAATCAATACAACTATACCTCATCTACAAAAATAAATTTGTACAAAAATTTATAATTCTATTTAATTTAACAACTCAAGGCATGGTGAATTAAAATATCAATTTCCATGTATTTATTATTTATTACTTATTACTTTTTAGCCTTTGCAATAAAAATGTAAATTTCGTTTTCATTTAATAGTATTAATGATCCGTATATAATATACTTAATACATTGTTAAGAAAAAATAAGTGAAGAATATATTTTAATATTCATTTGATATTTAAATAACAGTTCAATAACAATACCTCAAAAGTAAAGTATTCTACAAATTGAACAGCACTAAATGGTCAAAAAATCAATAAATTCTTACCATCCGTTGATATCCAAATAATGATGTATGATAGTTCTATATCGTAGTCCCAGCCTTCAAACATTAATATTTCATGCATTTTTGTTCGGCCTCATCCGCTTCGTGCTTAGGCACAACACGATTGCAAAGCCTAGTCGCGATAACTTCACGAATGGGCTAGACCCATTCTGGTCCTCACAATTTTTCTAGTGGTATATATGGGAAAATCCATGCATTCTGTAAAAACAATCTTATACCATGAGAATGAATTACAAACACAATCCATACAGCGAATGCTTGTTAACTTTTTGTTTTCTTCAATTGAATCACCTCATTTTCTCTCATGGGTTAACACAATTTATCTAGAATTAATGGAATTTCAAGGCTTCCCCTCGCAGGTGTTGCTAGAGCAGTTGTCAACGCAACCGGCCATCTATTGTGCATCTGCAGTGTCACATTACTACATTAGAAGACATAAAGATACACATGTCTAAAATTTATGAAACATATTCATAAAGAAATTTATAGAGTACTGAATTAAAGAGAAAGAGATTTAATATACCATCAACGTTATCAGAGCAAGAATCCATTGTGCAGCCGATGTTACAGTAATCGAAACTAGTAGAAGCACCGCCATGACAGAGGCAATGCTTCAAACATTTCCAGGCACTAGGCAAGAGTTTCTTTTGAACATATGGAAACCTACGCTTCATATCTAAAATGCAATCCAAATAACATGCGGCATAACATTTATCGAACCTCGCCGTTGCTTGCCCTATGAACGATAGCATCAGCATCACAGCAAAGATGACTTTCTTCGTCCATTGTTACGCTAATTCCCAGAAGCTAGCTGTATCAATGACTTAATTTGCTGGTTTGGCAGATTCAATTTCTAAAGCATAATATACATACTAGTCTTGTACATGAAATGGCATTAATATTATTATCACACAATTACTTGTTATCTTTTCCATGTATGGAGGGAAATTTACAAAATTGACCCAAAATTTTTTCAATTTTTCATATTTAACCCTTCAAATTGTTTTCTATCATAACTAGCCAAGCATAAAACTTTTGCCACAAATTGCCCTCCTTATTTCAACCCAAATTTTTAACATCCTGACCAAACCGTAAACAGCTTTCTCTCTTGACTCATCATCCACAACTGTGAACAAAGACGGTAATCGGTGATAGCAATAGTAATTTCGACCAAATACACCCAAATCCAATACTAATACAAAACCTAGGTAACCTAATTGAAAGGAATTCGGTTTTGTAGAACTATTGTACATTAGTTGTTTGATGAAATGTTTCTTAGATTGTTTATGCTTTGTTTTTGAGTAACCAAGTGTTTATAAGGCGTTTGTTAGCTTGGAAATGTGTCTGTTGTTTGATTTGGTGCAAAATTTTCTTATCGGTGCCATTGTATGCACCCTGTTGCACCAAATTTATGCGATAGGGTGAGAAATAGCTTGGGTGAAGCTGTCTCTTAGTGCGACAAGATGCTTGTCGCACGTATATGAGGTAAGATAGGCGCTCTTATAGGGCCTAATCACCTGTCACACCAAAATACAGTTTTTTTTTCTTTTAATTGTTTAAACTATTATGCCATGTAATATAATAATATTATATAAAATGTGCCTCATATTCTCTTTATGATGTTTTATAGTTTGTAATTATATTTGTTTTTATAATTTCAGGCTTAATGGATTCAGTTGTGCTTCAATTGTGTTATAATGGTTGGTGGGAGACGTTGGTTGATGGCCGTATGAAATATGTGAATGCTAAGAGTACAACTTTCTTAGTTCAGAAAAATTATCTGTTTGATCAGTTTTTGGCAAGAGTTTATGAGGTGTCATTCAAAAATGAATAAACTTTAGTAAAGTTTATTTTAGAAGAAGAGATAGGTTTCGATTGCATGATTCGAGGAAACTTCTTTTTTGTTTTTACAACCCATGCTGATAGAAGGCCTCTGATCACTTTGAAAATCCAAGCCTACAACAACCAAAGTAAAAAGTCATAAAACCTATCGTTAAATATTCAATATTACAAAACTAATTAATCCTAAAAAAATTGTCAACTCGCCTGAACCTCAGACGTAAAGCCATAAATATTGTACATTTTAATTTTATGCCTTGGATCTTTCAAGTGAGCCTCATTTAATTTCTCGTGTTTGCCATTTAATGCATTGTCAAGACTGTTGTATATCGTTTCCCAAGACAAACGACCACACGGATGATTTCGGAAGTGATCCATGTCAGTATTAAGCAATGAGAAATTTATTTGACAGTGATCTTTTCAACCATTTAGAACTCAATCTGCAAAATAATAGAGCGCGATCTTTGCTGCATCAATGTCATCTATAGCCTTGAAGTCCAAATCATCAAATCTTGCGTCAAATTGCTTAAGACTAATGTTACGAAACAAACCGTAAAAATACGTATTAAGTAGCTAATGCATCGTTTTTAGCTTTTTTAGTACGGCATCTTCACCGTAGGAAACTGTCATAACTAAGCACCACTCTCTAACTGATAATTGTATCAAATGCTCACCAATTTGAAAGCAAAACTGATCTTTCTCGTTGCATTCCTCATTGGCCACTTGCCTAAGTAACACGTTGTGCAAAATTATGCCACTGAACAAAAAGCTTCGACATTCCAAGAAATGCCCAAATATGTCTTGCCTAAATAGTTGCAACTGCCATTTTGTTAACTTTCTGTGAATGACTTTTAGCACTATAGCTAATTTACACACACTTGAGATACGATCGGGAAAGTGATCGATATAAGCTAACTTCATCATGCTTGGTTCATTTCTCGATCTTGCTGAATAATTATTTGCTATTTTAGATTTTGCCATGTATCTGTTGCATTTAAAACACTATCATATTAAATTTATAACTATTTAATAACGCCAAAGTTAAAAAAAAAAATGAAACAGTAAGTTCGTGCCATAGCCAGCCTGTCGCGCATATATCAAGTGCAACAGGTGCGGCCTCAACCTCGCCAGTCGCCCATGGTCATGTCACCAACATCCTGTAACCCCCAACAACAACCTCACCCACACCACCAACATCATAAACACTTTAATCCTCCATCACCAACACAACAAAATAACAACATAACACACAATAGAACATGCAATAATCTAGGGTTTTTGAACTAATCTTTGAATTGGTGATTTTAACCGTAATTATGGTGATGTTGGCAACCGTGGATAGACTCCAATGCGGTGGGAAACCACCTGCAATGAGTAGCCCACTTGGAGGAGATAAATTGTCCAGTTTGGAGGCGAGGAAGCTTGGTGAGAATGAGAGGGGTATTTTTGTCACTTGGTGTGTGCTTTGGATAATGTTGATAGAAATGAACTTCAAGGGTTAATTTTGAAAATTGAAAAAATTTTATGGTTGATTTTGTAAATTTTCCGAATGTATGTGGATGCGAACTTAATTGACATTGACTTGTTCGCATAAAGTAGTAAGACATTTGTGAAGCACTAAATAGAAATAATGATTGAACTGTATTTAGCATTATTAGGTCATCATTTGAGTTTGCAGTTGAAATACTTCTGAAATTCCCTTATAGATTATTTTCTGATCTGGCTTATGCTTTTCTTTCTGTGAGAGTTTAACCTTCAGCAAGTCAGTAAACTTTTAATTTGTTAAGTGTCCCCTTTTTGTTAAAAAAGACAAATAATAAATGCTTTCATACTATTTGTAGAATACAAACAGCATTTATTAACTAATGTATATTTTGAATTGGAATGACATGTAAGCTATAATTTATACGTGTTGCAGAAAAAGTTAGCAAAATTCTTTATTTATTTGTTGAAGAAACTTTGAAATTGTTATGAATTTCAAGATGCTAGACTAAGGGTCCATTTGGGGTTATTTTTGGGAGACTTTAAAAGTGATTTAAAAAATCTAAAAGTTAATTTTAGTGTTTTGTAAAAAAAATCAAAAATTAATTTTGTCAAAATCAACTCCTCCTACAATTGATTTTAAAAAGTAGGAAAGGAGTAACTTTTATATTATGATTTTGAGAATCAATTTTATCCTTTAATACAATTCCATAAATATCTTTAAAATTATTATCTAAACCCAAAATTATCTTTATTCAAATTGGAAACAAAATCAATATTTTGATAAATTTATTATAATTCATCAATATAAATTTATTAATATCAAATTGTTGGTCGAATTATTATTAAATTTTCTTCCCTATATTATAAATTTAATTATCAATTTTTTAGACAAAAAAATCAATATATTATAAATTTTATTTTTAGTGAAAAATATTGTATGTACATGTTTTTATATCTATAAGTAAATTTTATCCTATATTATATATATTTTAGTAATTTATTTCTCGCAGTAGTTTAACAGTAAAATTTACCAAATGTCTATAACCGCTTTCAAAACTCACATACTTCTAAAAAAAAAATTTACCAAACACTTAATTGATTATCTTCATAGTTGATTATTTTTACAGCACAGCTAAGGACAATTATTTTAAAAGTTACAACATTCCCAAACTGATCCTAACTATAGCCTGCTTTTAGAAAGTAATCCTTAACAACTTGTCTATAGTAGCCACGCGGTTTAAATGGGGAATATTTATGAAAAATATTAAATTAAAAGTTTCCTGTAGCTATCTAAACAGGCCTTAACATTCTAAAATGAAGATGATTTAAATCAAGAAACATTTTCTTTACCATAAAATGAAGATGGTTTAAATCAAGAAACATTTTCTTACCAGCAAACAAATTTTATTTGATTTTTACAGCATATAATATGTGAGCCTCGATCCTCCCTTCCATCATTACACTTTTTGATTCTGTAACTAATTTAAGTTGCCAGGCGGAATGCTTTGTTCATTCTTGAAGAAATTATCGCGATCAAACTTGGTCTTCACTTCAACCAATTTCTTAAAATTTCCATTGAAATACTTGGTCCCATAAACTTCAGCATCTTTCAGGCTTGTTTGATTGTTTGAACTGATGCCGATATCAAGATCTCTGTAGTTAAGATATGTGTTTCTTGGGTTACTGGAGACATAAGGAGCCATTGAATCATAAAAGTCCCTCAGCTTATTTGTGTAGAGATTGGTAGCATCAGTTCCCTCTTCTGGCCAACTTTCATAATACTGAATCAGGAATAGATTTCCAGCTCTGTGAGGAAATGCAGTTTCGGATTCCAAAATCTCGCTCATTCTCCCCCCATAAGGATTCCATTGCATAAACATGTTCTCATTATCAATCATTTTTTTCCATATTTCTTCTAAACCCTCCCTTGGAATCACATTTTTCACGTAATCAGATTTGGCTTTAAAAGAAATTTTTGCCTCTGTTGGCCTTTGGAGTAAAACATCGATCGATGTTACATTCTGTGAACTGTCCATAAAAAAAACCGTGGACTGACCCCAACTCATTTCATGGCAATCATTTGGCTGCAATCCCACTTCAGGAAACTTCTGATTCATCAATTTCATTAGGTTTTCAGTTTGTCCGAGAAAGAAACCAATGAACGAAACCGAAACTGTTTTGTCCTCTTTAGGAACTTGGATCGTTGTTCTTATGAAAAGTTCTTTAGGAAGCTTCGGAGCAACATATTGCCATTTACGTAAAACATCTGTTGCACCCTGAGCAAGTGTTTTATCTACTTTGAATAAAGTCACTTTCTCCGGAACAGCAACCAGCTTGATTTTCCATGCCAATATAACTCCAAAACTTGCCCCACCGCCGCCTCGGATGGCCCAAAACAAATCCTCTCCCATGGATTCTCTGCTCAGAATTCTTCCTTTAACATCAACAAGTTGTGCATCAATGACATTGTCCACGGAGATGCCGTATTTCCTTAACAGATTCCCGTACCCGCCACCACTAATGTGCCCTCCGACACCAAGTGAATGGCAAACGCCGGCCGGGAAGGCATGGACTTTGCTTGTATTTGCAATTTTAAAGTATAATTCTCCAAGGGTAGCTCCAGCCTGAACCCATGCAGTTTCGTTTGCAATGTCAATATCAATTGATCGGAGATTGAACATGTCCAGAATAACAAATGGGACTGTTGATATATACGAAAGGCCGTCGTAATCATGGCCGCCGCTGCGGATTCTGAGTTCCAGGCTGGCTTGTTTTGCACATTTTACAGTTGCCTGGACATGGGATTCATGCTTGGCCGTTAAAATAGCGACGGGTTTCGGAGTTGAAGCAATTAAGAACTTGCGGTTTTTGATATAAGCATTCAGAACAGATTGAAAATTTGAATGATTTTGGGTGAAAATAACATTAGAGATGGGGTTAGAGGGCTGAACGTGATGAGGCAGACATTGGAGAAACGATTCAAGATTTGAACCAGAAACTGAAAGAAAAAGACTTGACACTGTAACAAGTAAAAGGGAGATCAAAGCCTCCATTTCTTGAATGCCCGAGAGTTTGCAGGATTTGGATTTAGTGCTGATTTATTTATTTGAATCCAAATTCCTTCATGCCCAATATGCCCAATAGAATTGCTGTGGTAGGCATATATAGGACACTGGGGTATATATATATGTCTCTGTGTGTGTGTGTGGGTGTGTGTGAATATCATGAATCTAAAAGCCTCCAGGAGCAATGGCTAATTAAGAATAGTGAAGTGATTTTATTTTATATAGTATTGTATTACTTTCCTTACCTAATTTATATTTATTTATATTTTATTTTTTAAATTTTGTCTTGTTATTTTATAATTTTATTATTCAAATTAATATTTTGTATATTATTTTATTATTTTTCTTGCTTAATTTTTATACTTATTTATATTTTGTTATTCATATTTTGGAATATTCAAGTAAGAAGAGCTTAACAAAGAAATTAATTGAAAGTTTAAGGGAAGTAATGAGAGTTAAAATGAAAAACAAAATCGAAGAAGCAAAGGCCTAATTAAGGCAATCACGTGAAGATGAGAATAATTAGCATTGGAAATTATTTAATTTTAAGGCAAATAACGTGAAGAATAAAAGGAAAAGAAGAAAAGGTCAATGACTTTCAATTTCAAGTTATTCACGCGGAGGGCACTTTGATTCAATTGATTGGCAAGCATGTGATGGGCTTCAAAATTCTTGTGGGCTTAGGAATTAAAGAGGCGGCTAGCACTATTACTATAAAAAGGTGATGAATTGAAGCATTAAGAAAAGAAGACAAGAGCAGCCAGACTAATTAACACCAGAGGAAAAGAAGAGCGGAATAAGAGAGAGAGAGAGAGAGAGAAAAAAAAAAGCAGCAGCCGCAAGAATTGATAAAAGCCGAGAGCAGCATGCGAAGAGTGAAGATAGCTCCCTGAGTTTATTATTTCTCTTTCCTTTTTTTTCAATTATCTTTGGATTTTCTTTATATTCTCATGACCTAATTTATTTTACAAAGGCTACAATGTAGCCTAATTATAAAAATTTAACTCCAAAATCTATATTATTTTTAGTTTATTATTCTGTAATTAAATATTCATTATTTTGCTTAATGCTTTTAAATATCTGGCTCATATTTGAATGATTTAAGGATACATAATAAGATTGAGAGGTATTTGTGTATTTATGCTCTGTGTAATGGATGTCATGAATTGGATGAAAAATAGAGATATGTCAATGTAATTTGTGTAGTTTTATCTAAGAATTTCCATAGAGCTTAATGAATCTTTGCCTATTTAAATTCACATAGAGATAGTGTGGGTTAATATATGAAAGTATTTTTAATATTACTCGAGAGAAGATATTGAATAGATTAGGAAAATTCATTGTCAATAGGGGTAATAAACTTTAATAGCATAGATGGAGAATTAAATTAGATTGATTATGGTAAAATTTTATGTCCTTGTGTTTTAATCTCTTGGTGATTTTTATTACTGCCTGCATCTTTATTTAATTTTTAGTTATTTTATTTTATTTAATTTTTAATCTAAATTCACTTCTTTGGTTATTCAAATAAATTAGGGTTAGAATAATTTCGAAAACTAATAGGATATACAATCTTTGTGGGATGCTAATATACTCTTCATTATTTTTAGTACACTTGCTAATTTGAGCAACAAGTTTTGGCACCTTTGTTGGAGATTGTTTGGATTAGTATCGATTCCAACTAGCCTTAGGTTAATATAAATTTTATCTTTATTGTTTTTATTTTTGTCATTTTTGTTTTGTTGTTTAAATTTATGAGACGTTCAAGAAGCTTTGATTTATTGCCTTTTGATCCATAGATTGAATGTACTTGTAGAAGGCTCAATAGAGAGAGGAGAGAAGCTTTAGAGGAGCAACAACTAATCATGGATGATGAAGCAGTGCAAGGAAATGGGGATGCAAGACCTTTATGAGATTATGTTGTGTCGACATTTAATGGTACCCACTTAAGCATTGCATGTGTTGTTGTTCAAGCTAATAATTTTGAGATCAAACTAGTTATATTCTAGATCATTCAGAAGTCAGCACAATTTGCTAAGATGCTGAATGATGATCCAAGTGCTCATATTACAAAATTTTGGAAATTTGTGACACATTTAAGTAAAATGGAGTCTTAAACAATGCTATCAAGCTAAGGTTTTTCCCATTCTCACTGAGGGATAAAGCAAAAGAGTGTTTAAAACTCACTTTCTCTTGGGACAATCACTACATGGGATGGCTTAGCGTAGAAGTTTTTAGCAAAGTTCTTTCACTCAGCAAAAATAGCCAAGTTGAGGAATGACATCATTACCTTCGCTTAATTTGAGATGGATTCATTATATAAAGCATGGGAGAGATACAAAGATCCACTTAGAAAATATCAACATCATGGTATACCAATTTGGCTGCAAGTGCAAACATTTTACAATGGGCTGGGAGCTACCAGAACAATGATTAATATTGCAGAAGGAGAAACTTTAATGGGAAAAACACCAGAAGCAGCTTATGCATTATTGTAGGAGATGACTTCTAATAATTACCAGTGGTCTTCAGAGCCAATACCAAAGAGAGTTGTAGGAGTCCATAATGTTGATGTTGTCACTGCTTTATATGCATAGATCATTGCTACTTGTAACAAGTTGGACAATCTGAATATTCGAAGTCAGCCTCAAGTGTGTGAATTATGTGGAGAGAATCACACCAGTGTCAACTGCCAAGTTGGAAGCTCATTATGTGTCGAATTTCCAGAGGTAACAAAATGACCCATATTCCAATACCTACAATCTTCGTTGGAGAAACTATCCAATTCTATCGCGGAACAACACTTAGAATACATTGACACCACCTTCGAGGATTTGGAAATTTGGAAATTTGGAAAATGCTTTTACTCAACTTACAATAAACATCTCTCACTTCATGATTAAGATAGGGAAAACTTTTCAAAATCAAGTTGCATCTTTCCAGAACCTTGAGGTACAAGTGGTTCAAATTGCAAATTTAGTATCTAGCCGACCACAAGGATCTCTACTGAGCAACATAGAGATAAATCCAAGGGAGCAAGTTAATGCAATTGTACTTTGAAGTGGTAAACAACTTGAAGAGTCGCAAAAAGAAGTATAGCAAATTGTTGAAGAGCAAGCTGACTACACCACCAAGGTTTTGAAGTCAGCAAGTTCAGAAATACAATAACCTATAGTGCCAGTCAAGGACTATGTTCCTCCAACTCCTTTTACTCAACGTCTGCGAAAAAATAACATAGATAAGTAATTTTTAAAATTTTTTAATGTGTTCAAGAAATTACATATTAACATTTCTTTTGCAGATGCTTTGGAAAAAATGTCGATCTACGCCAAATTTATGAAAGAAATATTATCCAACAAGAGGAAATTTGAGGAGCATGAAACTATAATGTTGACTAAGGACTGCATCGCCATCTTGCAAGATAAATTATCACTAAAGCTGAAAGATTCAGGAAGCTTGAATATTTCATGCACTATTGGAAATTGTTATTTTGATGAAGCTTTATATGATTTAGGTGCAAGCATTAATTTGATGCCTTTTTCTGTTTTTACGAAATTAAGTTTGGGTGAACCTAAGGCAACAACAGTTATCGTCCAATTAATAAATAGATCTATAAAGTATCCAAGGGGAGTAGTTGAGGACATACTTGTGAAGGTTGACAAGTTTATATTCCTTACAGATTTTATTGTCTTGGATATGACCTAAGATATAAAGTTACCTCTCATTCTAGGCCGACCATTTTTAGCTACAAGAAAAGCTTTGATTGATGTTCAGGAAGGGAAACTGATTTTAAGTGTTCAAAATAAGCAAGCCATTGTCAATGCGTATACACCTATCAACTATCCCACTGAACTTAAAGATTGTCTTCAAGAAGACATGATGGATAGAAAAATGGCCAAACCATTTAAGGATAAGCATCCATCTGACCCTCTTGACATTTATACGATTCATAAGCAATCTATCAATGAAGATTCATCACCTCATTTTCACAAGAAGAGACCTAATTGCAAGCAACTTGGGCAAGGTCCATCTAGATTATCTCTTTCCATCCATGAGCCTCCTTGAACGATCTCTTCAAAGACAATTAGGTTAATGACTATAAATTAAGCGCCTTGCCCTTACAAGTGAAACTATCGTTGAGTAATTCAGACCTATGTACCATCAATACATAGAGGATAATCTACCATGAGAAGAAGGCTACCTTAAGGGGTAAAGTGATAGCTTTTGTCTGCAGACATCAAAAAGAAAAAAAGAAAAAGAAAAAAGAAAGCATGTGCTTCAAGAAAAATCAAAAGAAAACAAAAATTTATGCTAGTGGATTTAAAAAAAAAAAGATCTAGATGATGAGGTTAGATTGACCTACTTTATTTATTATTCAATACAAGGGTTGTTGATGTTGAAAATTTTGAGAATGAGTTTTGATTGAATTGATTCACACACAGCACAAGAATCCAATGTGAGATGAGGCTGACTATTGAATTAAAGTTAGAACTTTGCCAATATTTTTAATTTTCTTTGAGCTATACAGTTTATGACATCTTTGAGGCATTTTTAATGATGCTTGTGGGTATCGTCACTAGAAATCCTCACGAGACTATAACTCGTCCATTAGGGCTGCCTAGGGGTTTAAGGGCTTGTTGTATATGGTATATGCAATCGTGATTACATGGGAAAGTGGTTTAGTTAGGATTTTCTTTCTATAATTTTCATTTCAGTTTTGCTCGAGGACTAGCAAAATGTTAAGTTTAGGGGTATCTGATGTGATTTTATTTTATATATTATTTTATTACTTCCCTTACTTAATTTATACTTTTTTGTATTTATTATTTAAATTTTTGTCTTAATTTTTATTATTTGCTATTGTAAGTTCATATTTTGGAATATTCAACTAAAAAGAGCTTAAAGAAGAAGTTAATTATAAGTTCAAGGAAAGTAATGAAAGTTAAAATAGAAGAAAGTTGAAGAAGCAAAGGCCTAATTAAGGCAATAACGTGAAGATGAGAATAATTAGCATTGGAAAGTATTTAATTTTATGGCAAATAACGTGAAGAATAAAAGGAAAAGAAGAAAAGGCCAACGACTTTCAATTTCAAGTTATTAGTGTGGAGGGCAATTTCTTTTTTAATTACATGGGACTAATGCCCATATTACAACTTATATTCTATGAGATTATTACTGATATATTTAAAATAATCATACAATTCCTAGGACTAGAGCCCACATATTTACTCTCTATAATATTCGAGGAATGCTTACTCCACTCTCATTTCGATAAGGAAAAGGCTGTTTTCACACAATTATTCATCATAACTGAGAAGGAATTTTAGCCTCTACAATATTTTATGGTGGGAAGCAGCAACTTTACCCCTCCGTGCACTTTGATTCAATTAATTGGCAAGCATGTGATGGGCTTCAAAATTCTTGTAGGTTTAGGAATTAAAGAGGCGGCTAGCATTATTACTATAAAAAGGTCTTGAATTGAAGCAATAAAAAAAGAAGACAATAGCAGCCACACTAATTAGCAGCGGATAGGAAAAGAAGAGCGGAATAACAGAAAAACCAAAAAAAAAAAAGAAAAAAAGAAAAAAAGAAGTAGCCGCAAGAATTGATAAAAGCCAAGAGCAGCAGACCAAGAGAGAGGATAGCTTCCTAGTTTTCTCTTTCTTCTTTTTAATTATCTTCTTTGAATGTTTCTTATTATATTTATGGATTCTTTTTATATTCTCATGAACTAATTTATTTTGTTAGGGCTACGATATAGCCTAATTATGAAAATTTAACTTCATAAATTTATTTTATTTTTAGTTTATTATTCTATAATTGAGTGTTCCTTATTGTGCTTAATGTTTTTAAATATCTAGCCAATATTTGAATGATTTGAGGATACATAATTGAAATATTAACTAGGATACCCAAGAGGGGGGGTGAATTGAGTTCTTAAAAATTAAGCAAATAAAACCACACAACAAATAAAATTAATGACTTAATAAACTCAAAACCAATAATTTTAACAATGCTCGAAATTAAAAAGATTAGGGAAGAGAGATCAAACACGTGATGTTTACGTGGTTCGGCCAACCGTGCCTACATCCATGCCTCCAAGCTCACTGGGCTTGAGGATTCCACTAAGCAAGCCTCCAATGCTTCAATCACACTTACAATTGACTTCAAAGGTGTCAATGAACCTTTACAACAAGAGATTATCCCCAATCTCTTAACCCAAGTGTATCCTAACACTTACAATCACTCAATAATAAAGATTTAAAATCAATCAATCTCTCACACAATCTATATGATTACAATTGAAATCCCAAAGTGTGAATCAATGAAATAAAACAAGTTTGATGCTTAAAGGAGATTGTTTTCTCAGTAGCTAGCTCAAAGATAATTGTTGGATCACTTTTCATTTGAATTTGATTGAGCCATTTTATAGTTGGAGCTGAAAACTAGCCGTTGTTGACTTTCTGAGAATAATCAGATTGCCGTTTGGCTTTATCGGTTAGCCGCTTTGACTTGTCCAAATAGCTGTTATGCTTTGATTTTAAATAAATGGCTTACCGTTTACCATTATCAGATCACCGTTTATTTCCAGAAACCTGCAAAACAAACTTAGCTCTCCGTTTTTGCTAAACGATTCAAGATTAGAAAACTTTATCTTTACTGTAAATTATCGGTTAACCGTTTTCTATAAACGGTTCATCATTAATTTCCAGAACTTGTAAAACAAACTTAATGCTCCGATTTTGCTAAATGGTTCAAGATTAGAAAACTTTCTCTTTACTGTAAATTATCGGTTAGCCGTTTTCTACAAACGGTTCAGGATTACAAAGACAGTTTCCTCTCTGTAAATTATCGGTTCACCGCTTTCCAATAAACGGTTCACCGTTAATTTTCAGAATCTATATTTTGACAACTTTTGTTTAGAAAAAGGTTTTCCAACTCAAGTTAACAACCATTAAGCTTTCTTTAAACATGTCTATGGCTTTAAGAAATTTATTTTAATAGCCCCAACATTTTAATCAAGAACATTAAGTTTTGTTATCATCAAAATCAATATTATAAGATTAACAATAATGAGACCGAGAGGAGATTTATATATTTCAACTCTGTGTAATGGATGCCATGAATTGAAAGAAAGATAGAGATGTGCTCATGTGATTCGTATAGTTTTATCTAAAAATTTCCATAGAGCTTAATAAATGTTTGCATATTTAAATTCACATAGAGATAGTGTGGGTTAATATGTGAAGATGTTTTTAATATTACTTGTGAGAGGATATTGAATAGATTAGGAAAATTCACTGTCAACATGTGTAATAAATATTAATAGCATAGATGGAGGATTAAATTAGATTGGTTATGGTAAAATTGGATGTCCTTGCGTGTCTTAATCTCTTGGTGATTTTTATTATTGCCTGCATCTTCATTTAATTTTTAGTTATTTTATTTCATTTAAGTTTTAATCTAAATTCACTTATTCAGTTATTCAAATAAATTAGGATTAGAATAATTTTGATGGCTAATAGAATGTATAATCTTTGCGGGACAATACTCTACTCTTCATTATATTACTTGTGTTGACTAGTATACCTACTAATTTACGCAACAAATAAAGAATTACAATCATCTACTTATTTGACGCACATTGAACGCAGGGCCATTCATGCTTGTTGTCGACACTAATTTGAGGATTATTGACCTTGTGTTGTAGTGCATTTCATGCATTAGTTTTGCATTGTTTACTCCTTTTAATATCGATGTTTTGCACTTCATAATTGTGATTTACTTGTGCTTTATTTTTGTACGTGAAATTCTATTAATTGGTGCTAAATTGAGTTACAAGATGATGTTTGAGGATGAATTGTCTTCCTGGAGAAATTCTGAGCTTCAGAAGAAGTTTGTTGATAAGGCGTGGGCGCGTGCTATCAACGGAAGACTTGAAGTTTTTATTTTAACATGTTTTATCTTTTTTTTACTTTTGTAATTTTGAATTTAAATTTTAGATAATATTTTAGATATTAGTATTTTCTTCTCTTGAAGGAAACTATATAAGGGGAGAAAAAGAAGGAATAGAGGGGGGAGGATTATTATGATTATTATTATTATTAGGGTTTTTCTCTTTTCTCCATGAGGACCTACGTTCATTTTTCTAGTTAAAGGTTAATGAAGTTTTGATTCGCCATTACTGTGAGATCTTTCTTATGCTTTAATTTTTTTATTACTTTTTGGGTATTTGTTTATTCTCTGAATTATTGTCATGATTCTGTTTGTTAATTAAATAATTGGCCACTATTTAATTATCAACTTAATCTACTGCCAATTGAAAGATTCATCATATGAAGATTTTGATGTTTGCGGCAAATAACATAACAGTGCATTGTGTTATGAGAATAAACAATCTAATTAAAATAAACCATTGTATGCGTTTGTTAATTAGGATTTGGGTCTCTTTAATTTTCAAGCTGTTAATTGATTAAATTCTATGATTGTATCTATGGTTGTTTATTGATTAGGGAAATAACTAACGGTCGTACCTTGGTGATCGACTAGTTAAGGAGAGATTGGCTGTTAGAGTGTCTCAGTAGCTATAACCGATCTATTCATAAGTAGTAATGATTTTCAATTGTATCAATGATCAGTAATTGAATCAAAGTTGAGTTAATTCCTTCAACTAGAATTTTCCCATTTTGAATTACACTTTTAATTTGCATTCTTATTATTTTAATTTGATTTTCATTATTGTCAACAATCCCCCAATTTTACATTTTCATTTTAAAAGGATTAAAATAATTACCAGTCTCTGTGAACACGACATTGCTCAATCACTATACACAATCTTGTTTAGAGTAGGTTTCTATATTTGCTGGCTTCGCCGCCCATCACCCTGCAAATGTTGGAAATGTTTCTAATACTAAATAATTGATTTGGAAAAAACCTGACTTAGTTCCCTCTAGAAAAGAAATAAATAAATAAATATATAATTAAGAGGAATTATTAGCTGTCTGAAAGTATATTTAGTCAAACCTAGGGCAAGTATATTCAGTCAAACCTTCGAAAAAGTTATGAATGAAATTGTCCCACATATTGTATATATTATACATGTTTAATTACATTCATCAAGATGGCTAATTTGAAAAAAAAAAAAAAAGTGAGTTTAGTGTTGATGATAATTTTTTGTTGGAGGCCTATATGAGATCACGATTAAATCCATTTCATTTTTTTTTTGTGGGACTTATTAGCTTATTTGGTAAAATTTACTAACTCCGTACAAGTAGTTTTGAATTCCAACCTTCCTCTCTTTTATGGGCGTGGAGAAAATTGGATTCATTAGGTTGTTATCACAGAAAAAGAAAGAAAAAGACACATACACTAAAAGTATTACTATTTAGGATCTACTCCGAGGCTAAATTCATACACTTCTACCAAATATATTTAACTTGAAAATTTGGATCTACCAAAACCGAGACCTCTATCTTAATTAACTTGGAATTTATATGCCTTGAGGAGATTACTTATTCATACCCAATCTTGGGCATTCTTAAGAATTAAATGTTTTCTTCTTCAATTATGGCTTTGTATATGTTATATAGCTGTGTATCAAGCAAGCAAATATGCATACTACAACTATAAGCCTATAATTGGGTTTATGTTTGGTCGAATGTCGAAAAAATGATTGTCATTATCACAACTCTAGTAGCGATATTAAAGAAGGCTTTGACAATTTTAAAAAGTCATCGATTACACATATACCTTGAAATAAAGAATCTGACTCGAGCATTTTTCACCCCTGAATTCTTAATTAGTTATAAATAGGACTTAAAAAAAAAAGATTTTAAAAACTAGACTATTTACTCAAAATTACTCTTATTAATCAAATCCAAAAGGCAAGACGCTAGTAACTATTCACAATGAGACATGGAGCAACCGTTCTAACAAAAAATTACAGCTGCCAAAGTCAAAAATGTTAACCGATGCAATTACTGAAACTTGCTTTTTCTTGGCAAAATTAAAGGCAAAATCTCAATGAGATTGTCTTTTATAGCCAAGAGATAAGCTCACAATTAATAATACATTCATCATACATGAACACTCTTCACTTTTCAGCCTCCTATATATGAGAATACACCTTTTTTGTAGCTTTCATAACAAAAATTTTGAGAAAAAAATTAAAGATCAATATACAGCTCGATTATGGCGAAATTTGTGAAAACACTAATGGTACTGTTGACCCTTGTAGCAATTGCGACGGGCCGACGAGCCAAGTACGACAAGGAGTGTTTCAGAAAATGCTGTGCTAAATGCTATGGCAGATTTCGCGCAACGTGTGTGATCCTTTATGCACAAAAATGTAAAAAGTCGCTGCCCATCTCTGAATTGTCGGACAGTTGCATTAGTAGCTGCGTAAAATCCATGGCTACTAATTTCAGCTCTGGTACGATCAATTTCTTCGATTTGGTAGCTTAAATCCTTCATCGTGCTGTTGTTTTGCAGGTTTGAGTTTGGCCACGGGTTGGGTTGTGTTGAAGCGTGTTAAATTTGACTTAATTTCGACCAAACTCATCAGTTTATTGGGTTCAATTACTAAAAACTCAAACATGTTCATTATTTTTAATGTGTCACTAGAGGTGACCTATTTGATACATTTTTTTTTCTTTTTTTTTTTAAGGAAAGGGGGTTGGGCATATTGTTTTAGTAATAATAGAAATATAGAATAATACTGAATCATGTTTTTGTAGAATTTCTATCATAAACATAAACAACAATATGTGAAACTTAATTCTTTACGATTCAGATAGCTAAACAAAGAGAATGACTAAAGATGGACCGAATTATTGCTTATACATCATCTTCCTAACTACATATGTTTGAAATAAGGTAAAATAATATTGAGTATTAGTTGGTTGAATGGTTATTTCAATCCCAGTCACATAAATATAGAGATAATTTAATTTTCAATTACACTCTATGCTCGGAAAAAAAAAATGGGACCAAGAAATGAAAATAGTTCTTTTAATCAATAAGTTTTAGTCAATGGGATGATTGATCCGGAACCCAGCCCATCATCTGAGAAGATAATGTTTCTCAGAGATTATGCCCATTATCACTGGCCCATTATATATTTGTTACGTCATATAATAGAATGAAATAATACTTTTGCAGATGTTGCAAAAGCAGAACGTCGTCTGGACTCATGCACTGAGAGAGGCAAGAAGCAGACTGAACTAAAGGAAAGATTCTTTTTCTGTTTGGCAAGATAGAAAGTTTTCAGCTGAATGTTCTAGAACTGAATCTTATTATTTTCTTGTTGGAAATGAAAGTTACAATACATGTATTTATGTCAATCTAACGAGCTAGCTAATTCTACAACTAACTAACTTGAAAATGAAAGAATAGACTGAAAATACAGAGCACTATAAGCATGTATAACTAACTTTGCTGAGCTGTCAATGATCTAGCGTATTTCCAACGTCCTGCTGACTTGGCTTCTTATTCATCCCTTGCATTGACTCATGTTGACTCACGAGGCTAAGATAAGCTTCCTTAACGGCCCCCTCAAACTCAACGGTCAAGGTTGCACATTGAGTTTGCTTCTGAAAAAATTGAAATGATTGAATGTTAAGGGTTTGGTTAAGATGTCTGCGATTTGTTCTTCACTTACTATGTAATTGATCTAAAATACGTTGGCAAGAACTGTAACATATGGACTTGGATATAAAAAAAAAAATCTATTTAAGGAAAGAGTAGAGAAAGAAATATTTTTTTTCTTTCGTAAAATATAAAGAGAGAGAGAGAGAGAGAAACTGCCGTTGACCCAGTTGACCGACCTGAATCCGTGCACGCAACCCGGTCGGATCTCGCGTTTCCGGCCACCCCATCCGACAATCTTGGTACCAATATGAAGCTTGTGAGCAGCTGGTTGTATTCCTGCCATCCTCGTCACCAGAAACTGACCAGAACGCCGGCAATCGAGCTCGAAAAGCCGCAGCCAAACCTGTTTCTCCTCGCCGCCAATCTAGCAGGAATTAGGCTGAGCCACCACTTAGATTTTGTTCCTCAGCTTTCCCTCATCGTTTCCTAACCAACCTCGTCACCTAAAATGGCCAGATTGTTGCCGATCGATCGCCGGAAAGCTCACAGTTTTTGGGGAGCTTGATCTGCCGTTACCGCCGCACGTGGGAGGTCACCGTTGGCACCATTAGACTCACCGAGGTTAGAACTAGCAGACCTGAGCTTCCCATTGTCGTTGACTGAGTTTCTGTCACTGTTGATTGTTAGGGGTAATTTGATAATTTCATAAACTTTAGGGGTAATTCGGTAATTTCATAAATTTTAGGGGTAATTCTGTAATTTTAAAATTAATGGACATTTTGATAATTTCAGATTAAGGCAGTTAGGTAACTTGAGATTTGAGGGTAATTCAATAATTTACGTCGTTACAGGTATTTTGGTAATTTTATAATTTTCATTTTGGTAATTTTGTAAATTCAAAACTTGTGAATATCTTTATAATCGAAATCGAGGATAGTTGATAATATGTGATTCTGAGGATAATTTGATAAATTTTGATGTAGAGGGCATTTTGATAATTTTATGAATTCGAGAACATTTTATTGCGGATAATTGTCGTTTCGAGCATATTAATTATAATTTGTAATTATGATTAGGAATTATGTTATTTTCTTAAATTAGGAGGATCCGTGAACGAGAATCAACCCGCGGACGTTGTCGATACCGAGTTCGAACAACGTCATTGTGAGTGGAATATACAAAATCTATTTTCATAGTAGTTTATTATGATTGAAAAATATGGTAAAGACTGTTTACGAGATTAGTTTTAAAGGCTTTGATTTAATGATTTTATAAAAATAGATTTTATCTGTGTTTTGGTATCTATTATGAGAAATATGTTTGATTAATGATTTTGGTTATCGATTTTGAATATGCATGATAATATTTTTAAAGAAAAGAAAAGCAGATTTAAGATATGTTAAATGAAAAAGGAAATGAGATTTCGAATGAGATTTTAGATGAGATTTCAGATGAGATTTTCAGATGAGATTATATGTTTATGTATATGTGTACAAAGGTATATGAATATGAGCATAATGATCGTTTTTGAAATCATTAGACAGTACTCTTTCCTTCCAGATACAGTGATACAGATGAGATGACATATGTATGTGGTATGATGAATACAAAGATACTGATATTGAGATATAGATGATACATATGAGATACATGCTTTTGGGGCTCGTCTAAGTACACATAGAGACTTTGGGCCGTGTACTTGGGTGACTTTGTCTTTTGGGGACCAGATTATGCATACATAGATATGATGAGATATTAGATGATTTTTTTTATCTATCTGTATAGCTCCAGGGCGTAATTGTACCCAGACAGTACGTCATTACCTGTCCGTTGAAGTTCGGATATGATGTGATATGATATGGCTTTTCCCTGTCTATCCGTGTAGCTTCGTGGCATTATTGTATCCAGATACTACGTCATTGCCTATCCGTCAAGGTCCAGATATGATGAGATTATTTCCCCTGGGTACTAGCCTTGGCCGCGGGGCGGCTGCGTGCCTTGGCCTTGGCCCCGGGCTGGCTGCGTGGCTTGGCCTTTGCCCCGGGCTGGCGTTGCCGCGGGCGGGCGGCGTGCGTGCCTTGGCCTTGGCCGCTGGCTGGCCGCGTTGGCCTTGCGGGCGGCTGCGTGCCTTGGCCTTGGCCGCGGGCTGGCCGCGTTGGCCGCGGGGCGGCTGCGTGCCTTGGCCTTGGCCCCGGGCTGGCTGCGTGCCTTGGTCGAAATGCAGCACATGCTTGCGGCCAAGGCACAGAGCCCCATTCTCGCTCGCCGCCTTCGGCAAACAGGCCACCGCCTCGTTCGAGTACGGCTCGCAACACATGCTCTCGACCAAGGCACGTGGCACAATCTCGCCCACGCACAGCACAGAGTCGGGCCCTGTGCCTTGGGCGTGACCGTCGGCTGCACCACGCGTGGGCCTTGGCCTCGGGCGAGCATTTGGCGAAATCGTGAGCACACGTTCTTGGCGCAAAAACTGAGATCTGCACCTTCCACTTCATTTTTCAAGTTTTGCCTGAATCGGATGAGCTGCCCCACCCGTTTGGGCACCCGTTCGTGCTCTCGGTAAAATGGCCACAAAACGAGTTTCGCA